>PVJA010005319.1:0-79830 GCA_004027025.1 Myocastor coypus | reverse complement strand
GGTCCTGAGATTGCCTCCTACTCCTTGTTGTTATCATTTTGTATGGAAGCGACCTCTGCACTTTGGTGGCATTATGCTGTGTCTATGGGCGTTTGGTCTGGAGACTCCAAGGTGGTTCTTCTACAGAGGTTCCTGACTCTTGTGTTGGGGCTCTGGCTGCTAGCTTTTGTGAATCCTGGCGGATGTGGTCTGTAGGTGGGGGTGGAGCTTTGGGATTGAATAGTCCTGGTAGGCTGGAGGACCAGATCAGTTACCAAACTGGCTATTTGATGGGTTCGGTGCTGCAGCTTTGGCTGGAGGGGTTAAAAAAAAAAGGGTGGGGCGGGGAAAGGAAAGGCAGGCTGAGGATCTTGACCCAGCAGGCGTGCGGGCTCAGCTCCCAGAGGTGCGAATTGGGTCTGGACTGGAACAGGAATTTAGTCGCGGGAACGCAGAGGCGGGGCAGAGGGGCGCAGGGAGCTTACCCGCGGCGGGTGCGCAGGCTCAGCTCCCAGCGGTGCGGTTTGCGTCTCCATGAAAGTTTTTCTAACTCTCAATAGTATTGATTTTATGTGCCCTAATGAAATATAAATATCTAATTCAATTTCCAACATTCATAAGATGTCTATTTTAATTCTACATGGCAGTAGTCAGAAAACCATGCCTCTGAATTTCCCGAAGGAATTAAGTGGATGTATAGATTGCATTTGACTCAGGTTGTAATGAAGAGCACATGAATCAAGCTATGGATTAAAGAGAATGTTAAATTTCCTGAGTACATCAGTATTAATTTACCTTTATTTTCTTATTAAGCAGAAGCTTCAAACGCAAATATAAGTAATGTGAAAAAGCAGGCAGCACAAGTGGATGTAGTGTTTTTCTATCTAAATGTAACTGATACTGTTCAGTTTCAACCAAGTATAGCCAAAAGAAAACAGTGATGGAAAGGAGGAGGGATAGAAGGATAGCCAATATTTTGGCTCTAGCACTTCAAGGTCAGTGAGGACGTAGGACATAAAAGAAGCTGTGCTATAATGGCTTATAACTCAGTGGAGTCCCAAGTTTCCTGTTCCAGGAGATCATGGGGCCACAGTGGAAATTGTGGGCTATCTTATGTACAAATAATATATATGATAACAATATACAATATAATAACAGTGATTAATTTCTTATACTGTTTTGAAATTCTATATCATCTTTGTTTTTTGTTCTCTTTAAGATAAATATAATTTTATTGATAGCAAATAAATAAATAAGCAATAGTGGTTTGTGTTTATTTGCTTGCTTTGCTTTGTCTTCCCTTGATTATGTTTGTATTCTTACACTGGGGGGCTGCTGGTGGAGGTATTTATTATCATTTTTCAAAAGGCACTTAACATGATCCTTATCAATAATCTTTAATCCTCACATGTCTACTAAAAGGATATAATCAATCTTGAAAGGAAATACCGTTTAAATAACAATTTTAATAAGTACAAACTCCATTGGAAAATCTTAGGTGGCATTCAAGATTAGCCATTTCCCAAATCCTCCAAGGTGTTGTTAACAGTTTTCAGTTTGTCAATCACTAAGAAAGTAGCAAGGTGCCAGTTCATCTAGAAGTAAATACTTTATATGAATCTGTTCTGGATTTAAACTGTAAACTGCTTAAATGACTAAAAAAAAAGCTACATTTTCTTAAAAAGGAAAAGCAGGAAGGTGTATATTTCCTGATAACTGGATCAAATACATTACTATCTTATTTAATATCCATACTTATGAATATCTTATATTTTTGAAGTTCACATAGGAACATAATTCTCTTTTTGTAAATTAGTATGTCTTATAAAATTTGAAATTTTAGACTAATTACAAATTTGCTCCACTTTAGTTCCTAAAGCTTGTGAAGCATATCACTTGCCATATAATTAAATAATGAAAATACTATCTTGATATGATGTGCATAAGACACATAACACTGAATTCTTTGTCAGGCTGAAACGTTTCAGAATTGCTAATCACAAAAGCAATTTTTTGTGATGGAGGAGATAGTACTTCCTTTTTGTGTGTACATGTGTGGAACTGGGAAATGAACTCAGGCCCTTGTGCTTGCCAGGAAAGTGCTTATTCTACTGAGTTATTTTCCCAGCCCCCTAGAAATATTACTTTTGATGCTCAAATATCTCATTTCCCAAGGGAGTTATTTTTAGGATAGTTGAGCATCAAAGTTAACAATAAGGGGCCTAGGGAGATAGCTCAGTGGAATTAGTACTTGCCTAGCAAGCATAAGGTCCTGAGTTCAATCCTTGGTACCACCAAAACAAACAAACACTCATAATTTTTTTTAAAAAGTTAACAATAAGACCAGGACCCAGCACTCAGGAGGCTGAGGCAGGAGGATCGGTGCGAGTTCGAGACCAGCCTGGGCTACAAAAGTGAGCTCAAGGCGAGCCTGAACTGCATAGCGAGACCCTGTCTCAAAAAAGACAAAAAAAAAAAAAAAAAAAAAAAGACCAGGATGTTACAGATAAAAAAAGCTTAAGAGCACAGCACATTCTTTTTATAATTAATTTGCCTTCTCCAGAGGCTGTGTCACATTTTAATTTGGGAGTCTCAGCTGTCCCATTTTGGATGTTCAGTGCTCAATTTTAGAAATCAATGAATATTTAGTTCTGCTAAACGGTGCTTACTATACTCTAGGTGTGGATATGACTACAAAGTGATATTTTTGTTTCCTTTTTTTAAATTTCTGAAACAAAAGAATATCATTTGTTTCTCATTTTAAAATTTATAAATCTTTTTTGATTTTTTGATTGCCTATAAGGCTTACTAATGTTTTGAAAAACATAATTTTTGCCTCAGTGTCTACTATTTAATTATATTTTAATGTTACATTTCTTTGTTTAAAATTACTTAAGTAACTGTTTCTGTCTTATGTTTAGATGTTCTGCCATAACTTTATGTAGCCATAGGTGGAGCCCTTGGAAGGTTGCTGAATCTAGAGTGTATGATGCAATAATCTGGGTTAGGGTTTTGAGGATTAAGGGTGGTGTTCAGTAACTCAGTTCACTGACTGGTTTAGGTTATGTCCTAATTCTAGCAGCCTAGATACACTGTAAGGGACAGAAAGAAGATTGCCATCCTACCTTGCTTGTTTTGCTACCTTCTAGCCACTAGGAAATGTTTTACTGCCTATCTACATTGGCTTGATGGCAGCTGATATGTACTGAAACCTTGAGAAAGTATATCCTAAATAAACCATTTTCTCCCTTACTTTTCAGCACCTTGGTGCCTCCACAAGGAGAGAAAACTAAAAGACAATTTGGTATCAGAATTAGGATCATAGATCTGACTATACATGACCATGTGATTTGAGAACTACTGAGAACAGCTTGTAGGAAGACTTTAGAAAGATTTGAAGATGTTGGCTGAAAAATGAGAGCTGTAGTACCTTAGGCTATGCTATATGAGAGATTCTGGTAAGATCTCAGAAGGGCAGAACACTGATGGAAATTCTACCAGTAAAGACAATGCTCTGGAATTCTCTGCTAGAAAGAAGGACCATACTGGTTACTAGACACCAGACAGTGTGTTTCACGCCTTGGCAAAAACTTTATGTACTTTTATTCGAGCTCATGGAATTTGTCAGAAACCGAGAATAAGTAATGGTGGAAGACTAATTAAACATACAAGGGAAATTTAAATATAAATAAATTTTGAGCTGGTAGCAAGACCAGCTTTCAGTCAAATTCATGTTTCTGAGCTTTCAGTCAAATTCATGTTGAGAACCAAGAGCAAAGAGCCCCGCATAACCAATTTAAAATATTTTTCATTTCAAACTCCAGTAAATCTGTAGACTACATTGAAATGGCAAAGGGTATTTTGATCAACACAGCAACAATGCCCAGCATTTGAGTGGAACTTCATTCCTCAGACTGGCCCATTGTGCAAAACTGCCACAGGACTACCTGCACAGAGATTAGGGACAAGATGCACCCAGCTGATCCAGGAGCAGAACATCTTGCCAGAGTGGCATAGCAGGTTCACCTCCAAGGGCTACAGCCAGACCCAAGCCACAACCCCCTGGACAAGTTTGAGCTTGGTAGAATCAGATCTGGTGCTAACGTAAGAATTCTACCAGAGCTCTACATCAAAGGTCAGAAGGAAGGCCAAACAAAATGACACACAGAAGGAACAAAATGTGCTCTCAGGCCCTGAGTCTACCTAGAACAAAGGTAGGAGACAATAGCATGGACAAAATTGGAAATTCCACACATGAAATCTCTGAAATACTAGCATCTGAAGTAAAGAAACAACTGTAGAAAGGTATAGAGGAAATCAGATCAGAAATAGTTTCTGAAGTAAGAAAAGAAATAATACCAATAATAAAAGAAGTACCAAGTGCTTCTAAAGAGACACAGATTAAAAACAGAGGAGAGTAGAAAAATGATAGACTCCTTGAATGAGCAATACAGGAAAGTGGTAGAATGTGCGAAGCAGATTCAAAGTGCTGTACAGGAACTTAAAACCTCAATTACAGGCTGGCACAACCGTTTCAATGAAAGTGATAATAGATTTTCAGATTTCAAATACGCCATTGCAGCTAGTGGAGAGGTAAAAACAGATTTCTTAATAACAACTAGGATGCAAGAAGAAAATAATTCAGCATCTGCAAAATGATGCAAAGATGAACAGTGAAAGACTAATAGGCATCAGTGAGAAAGAAGTCTGTACAAATGATATAAAAAGAATATGGGCAGAAATAATAGCAGAAAACTTCCCAACTATGGGGAAATAACTTGACATTCAGGAAACTAAAGCATAGAGAACTCCAAATAATATCAACTCCATTAAAATCACACCCAGACATATAACAATCAAGATCCCAAAATTTCAGCACAGGAGCAGTATACTGAAAGCCCCTGGAGAATAGAAACAGAACACACTTAAAGGAAAACCCTTTAGAATAACATTAGATTTCTCTTCACAAACCATCAAGTCAAGAGGAGCATGGAGCAAAGTACTTCAGTCTTGCAAAAAAACAAGCAAGCAAACAAACAAACAAACAAACAAACAAACAAACAAAAACAAATTCCAACCCAGACTGATATATCCTGTAAAACTCTCTTTCAAGTTCAATGGAGAAGTGAAATACTCCCATGACAAAGATTAACTAAAGAACTTCGTGATGACAAAGGCAACCCTATGCAGTTTACTAAAAAATGTTCTAGAGAGGGATCAAAATAACTACAACTCCATCAAGGAGAGTGGAAGGAACCTACCAAATAGATCAATCAATTAAACACAGGAGAAAAAGAGATACACAAAAGCAGTCTTCCAACTATATTGTATACAGCAGCAGAATATGTCTACCAGCATATTCTACAAATGGACTTCTCCTGCACCATATGGGTCATGATTCTGTCTGGTCATTCAAGGTGGATAGCAAGGAAATATCAGTAGCTCAGTCCCACAAGTGACACCTGACCACCAGTAAGCATCATGGACATTGTCCATGTCCACAACATACTAGAACTTTTTGTGATATCCTATCCCAAAATTGTTAGAAGTTCTGGATGTATATGTGCCAATTCCAGTCTTTATATTATGTTTTATTTTTAGCAATTCTTTACCACCATGGAAACTTTTTCTTAGTTGATATCTTTGTATATATTAACCTGTTCAAATACTATGCGAGTACTCTGAATTGATTACAGATTAGTCTGTATGATACTAAACAGTCTGGCCTCTAAATTGAACTCACAATTTGTCTTGAATTTGGGAATGCTGTTTTGAAATATTTAATTTATTTTTAATTAATATTAATTAATTTTCTAAATATTGTTTAATGATACTCTTTGTTTTATGTTTCATACTGTATCTTTGACTTACAAGTTAGAATAGATATACAGTTGCTTTGTCTTAGTTAACTGAGAACAAAAATTTGTACTAATATTGTTTAGACAAATATCAGGTCTGCATCTTTCCTCTGAATAACTACTATGAAGTCAATAATATGAATGGTATTAATTATTGTAACCATCCTATTAGCTTGTTGTGCAACTGTTTCATTGCTATTTTATCTTTTTCTCAATAAAATGAGTAAAAAGAAAAATATAAAAATTAATTTAATGGAAGGACCAGTGAGATGCCTCTGTAAAGAAGCCCCTGCTTAGCCAAGTGCAGTGACCAGGGTTCAACCTTTGGCACCACGTGCTGTACTGAGAAGGCCATTGAGACAAGGTATGGTGGCTCATGCCTGTATTTCCAATGCTGGGAAGGTTGAAAGTAGGAGGATCAGTATGAGTCTGAGCTGCATAGTGAGAATCTGTATCAAGTAAGTTTAAACAGTTATAGATTCAATGAAATATGCTGTGAAGTTGCATGTGACATAGATGGAAGATAATACTGCCTTTTTTTTTTAAAAAAAGAAGATGATTTATGTAAAACTAAACAGGCAAAAGTATAAGTAAAAACAACAACAACAAAAAAAACTTGATTCCTGAGAAGGAACAAAGAAATAGAAAAAAGCCATACAACACAAGTAGAAGCCATAGAACTACACCCTTATGTGGCTTCAAAATTGAAAAATCTAAATCTTCACTTTGAAAAGAGACTGCATAATGGCAGTGCTCAAGTGGACTTGTTCCTTGGGGTTTACTTTATAGGAATTCAGTCATTATAATCCAAACAAAAAGGAGCCTGGCTAAAGGTACATTGGCAGCAGACCTCAGGACCATCCATGTGGGGTAAGTTTTAGGTGCATACAGAATGGAACAATTGTGGAGGGAGCCAGGGAGATAGCTCTGTGGCACAAATGACTGCCTTGTAAGTGCAAGATTGTGAGTTCAAACCCCAGCCCCCAGCAACTCCCCCAAAAAATAATTGAAAAGTTGTGGGGTCTTGAAGGCTTACACTTAGATTTCAGAATACCCTGGAGGCCAGGCAATGTGCCCCTGAGAGGACAGAGTGTGAAGCTGTGGGTGTGAAACTGAAGGTGCAATAGTGACCTTAAAATTTTCGAGAAGCCACAAACATAGATGATCTGAAGAAAACTGCGGTGGGGGGAACTTCTTCTTCAACAGAAAAGCCAGGGGATCTATAACTGCCAAGAGAACTGTAAGGGTGAAGTAACCTAAGTCCTTCAGAGTTCAAATATTGCCGCAAATTTCTTCTGAGGCTGGACATGGAGATACAGCATTTAATGTTTTCCCTGATGGATTTTGGGCTTGCTTTGGTTTCATTCCTTTGTATCTCTCTTCTTGAAATTTTTAGAATGGGAATGATGATCTTGTGCCTTTGAATACTGGATATGTTTAATTTTCTTTTTATTTGTGCTGGGCCTTATAGCTAAGAATTTTCCTTAAACCTCAAACTTTTTTTTTTTTTGTACTTAGTATAGGATCTCATTAAAAAGATTGGACTCATAGTGATTCTCCTGTTTTCAGCTTCCCATTTGTTGGGATTACAAGTGTGTGTCACCACATCCAGTCACAATTACTGTCTCAGTGCGTCTCAGGGGTGGGGCTAGCTAGCAAGGCCCGCCGTGGATCAAACCTCAGTTCATGTTTCTGCCTAAACAATAGCATTAGTCCAGTGAGCTTTCTGGCAAGCCCTCCTCTGAGACTTTGGATTTGGAGTTTTCAACAAACTTGAACATGGTAAGATTTCGGCACATGTTAGAGGTAGATGAAGTGTCTGTTATATAGCTAGGGGAAACTATTAGAAATATAGTCAATCAGCATTGGTTGTGTAATTAAGACTAACATAAGTGGTTTGCGAAAACTTATACTATACTTCTTTATGCCATATGTGCCCAATGAGTCTCTTTCATTTGCATTTTACTCTATGGTACAGATTAGGTTTAAATATTGGAAAATAATGCGCACATATTTATATCTATCACTTGAATTTGTTTCAGCACAATTTAATAAGGATTTAAGTTACTTCATGTTATAAAATTAAGTTACTGAATGGTTTAAAAGTTGACTTATTTATTTATTTAGTCATTTTTAGACAGCGTCTCTTTATGCAGTTCAGGCTGGCCTTGAACTCATTTTTATAGCCCAGGCTGGTCTCAAACTCACACTGATCCTCCTGCCTCAGCCTCCCAAGGGCCAGGAGTATAGGCATGCACCACCACACCCAGCTAAAAGTTGACATATTTAAAGACATACAAGTTAAAAACAAAAAAAAAGAAAAAAATCAAAATGAATATTAGATACTGAACAGTGGAGAAAATTTGCATTTTCTTCAGGCAAGTTACTAGTTATCTTTTATACTTGTTATGATCTGAAGACAATGTAACAAGAATGCAGTATTTTTTAATTGTTATAATGAAATATTGGATACATGAAGAGATTCTTGCACTGTATTTTATTTTATTGTAACTATCAAGGTAAATAATTTTAAACTTTTTATGTAAATACACATATTTGTTATTTCAATAATTTCTATTTTGTATCACAATGTGTGAGAGACAAAGCTTTCATGAAAGTTGATTATTTTGGCTTTAAAGATGTCAGTCAATAACCAACTGAATTGAAAGCAGAAGGTTGCTGTGAAAGGACAAGATAAAGTAAAACTGCTCACTTGATGCTATCCCAGAAAAGAACACTATTTAGGGAAAGTGCTGAGCAGGAAGGGACCAGTGACCTGATACCTCTCAACATCATGTCCATGACCCAACAGACTAATAGAAATATCTATCAATTGAATCAAGTTTTCAGTTACAAAATGGCCAAATGTTAGGAACACCATGAATATCGTTAATTTGTCATTACATTATTAATTAGTGCCACTATGTATGCTCGAAATTAGCTATTCAAAATCTATTTAGCAACCATTGAATGGTTATTATAGGAAGGTAATTGAAACATCACTACTGTAAACCATCACATTGCCCATATGCTAGTCTCAAAAGACAGATCTTTAATAATTAATGTATAACAAGCTTGTTACACAGTCTTGCTAGATTTTTTTCTACATCACACTCAGAATCATGTTTCTGGGTTTCTTTTACCATAACCTCTATACCATATGTCATTGACTGTTCTGAATGACTCTTTCAGCCTGAGGATTGCTGACAGTTTTTACCAAGTGAGATAGTGCTTCTGAGACATTTAAGGAAGTTTCAAGAGTAATTCATCATGCTTGCTCATATATATGCCTCCCAATGGATTTCACTACTTCGCTTATAATAACTGTGTATCTCTTGACTATATCCACAATGTCTTCTTTATACAATTATGATTTTTTACTTCTCTCTTTTCCTTCAGTGCTGTACTTATTAGCTGATATCCATCTTAAAATATTTATGAATCATAAATTCGTATTACCTATTTAAGGTATTTGTATTCACAACTTAAAGGAGAAGGCATTATGTTGGGTCATCTTTTCAAATGGCTCAGTCTACAGTTATTTGATTCCAAGAAAGAAACAGCATGGTATAAAGACAGTGAAGAGAAATGTTTCTCAACTGATAACAACCAGAAGGAAGGAAGACAAGGGAGGACCTAAGAGTGAAAATATACCTTGAAAGACCATTTACCCAGTGACTCTCACACAATTGAATCATGTCACTAAAACTCCACCTATGAGCACACAAAACTGTGAGGACATTTTAGTTCTAAATCCTCACAGTGTATTTATTTGCATATTTATAAAGTGCAAGACCTACAATCTGCTGCTGTTACTTTTAGACCTGAAAAAAGCAGTAGCATATTTCAAATGCCTGAGAATGAGAAAATGTTGTAATGTTCTGTGTAGGTGTCAAAAGACCCAATGAAGGTAGCTCAGAGGACTCGCTGAGATCTGTCTCTCTCCAAGTGAGCCCAGAACTCTAGAAGCATTTCCTTTTAATTTTAGGTCACACAATAGAAGATTTCCAGGGAGGAGAGGTGATCACCAACGTCTTAAGTAAGGGTGGCGATATCAATCAGGATTAAGCTGTTACACCTTTTTTAGATCCTAGTCTTCTAAGATCCCTAAGTAATAGATTACAACCCACCCTAAACTTTATTGTTCTTTCCTTCTTTAAGATGCTAGTTTCTAATCTCTACAAGAAAACTTACTCCAGTCTTGGTCATAAAACAAGAAAATTAGGGAGTAGAGGAAGGCCAAATGATTGCAAACTCAATTGTAGGTTTTAAGGCATCTTGAAAGTTTTATCTTCTTTCATCATTTTCTTAGATTAAAAACTTCAAAAGTTTACTTAATTCCCAACACACTAGAGAGAGCCACATACTCTCATTACTTCCATTCAAACATTCCTTCATGCAGAAACATACTCACAAAGACATCCAGTACTAATTATTAACTAGATACCTATTGATCTTATGATCCAGTCAATTTTTCATTTCCAATCAATCTCAGAAGTCATTTCCAATCAATCACAGAAGTCATTTATAAAAACATTGTTTATTTTTTCTGCTTGGAATATTAATAAATACTGAAATTAGAAGCTGTTAAGTTCTAAGGAAAAACTGGAAATAGAGAAAGTCCAAAATAAATTGTATGGGTGAGGTCAAACAGTTAATTAAACACGAAGTTTCTTTTTTTATTTTTAAAGAGAGTGCAAATTATAATTAAATCAGAAAAAAATTACAAGTGATATAGAATTTCACTTAACAAAATAATATGAATTTCACAGTATTTGTTGTAATATATGGTGTTGTCTTCCAGTCAGTTATTTATATTACCAGATATATACATATAAAGCTGGAAAAAGAAAGGAAGGGAAAGGAATGGAAAGGAAAGGAAAGGAAAGGAAAGGAAAGGAAAGGAAAGAAATATATAAGAAAGTTGGAAGAGAAAAAGCACAAACAATTGAAAAAGGGACTCAAAACTAATTAAAGCATTAACTGTTCCTTTCCATAACCAGCAGAAACGCACAGGATCGTTGTCCAAACCATCCTGCTAACATACATAGATAAGTCTTTTTCCAACACTCGTCTTTTCCTTCAAACACACTCAGCCCCCTTATCTTTGATAAATAAGTCCACTGCAACAAACATAGCTCTTTCATAAATGGTGCTGGAAAAACTGGCTTTCCATGTGACGAAGGCTAAAACGAGACCCATACCTATCTCCATGCACAAATGATACAGTCGAAATGGATCAAAGATTTAAATATTCAAAAAGAAACATTAAATCTTCTGAAGGAAAATTAGGAAGAAATCTTAAAGATATAAGGGTAGGTAGAAAGTTCATGAACAAAAACCAAACTGTACAGGAAATACTTCAAAGAATCAACAACTGGGATCTCATCTTTTTGAAAAATTTCTGCACTTCAAAACAAATCTTCATCACTGTGAAAAAAAAAATCAACAAACTGGGAAAAACTAGAGCTAATTATCCTTCAGACTTAGGCCTTCTACATAGAATATAGAAATTTACCGAAATAAAATAAAATAAAATAAGAGTCACTCAAATTCAAAGTCCCTATCCAAAAAGGGCCACCAGAGATTAATATATACTTCTCAGAGGAAACGATATAAATGGCAATTTGATATATGAAAAACAGTTCAACATCACTGATAATTTAAGAAATGTGAATTAAAACAACACTGAGATTTCATCTCACCCCAGAACAAGCAGCTTAAATGTGTTGAGGATAAGATTATTTATAAACGAGTGCATGCAAGACATAAGAGAAAGAACTTCTTGGACATGATGATTTCAGGGATACTGAACAGCTAGTGCTGATGTCCTGAAATATAAGGGAGATTAAAAGCAACAGCAGTAAACCCACTGGCATTTGGGGAAAGAAAACAAAGACAAAAGTAAGAGACCTGAAGTTTGAAAAGAAACATAAAGCTACATTATTTTATTTGTATCATCTTCTCAACTTTATAATCTTTAGTTTTTAATCTTGAGGCAATTGGAGGTTCATTTGTCATGTTGAAAGCCATTGCATGGTATAAACTGATTTATGAACTTAAGGGTTCTGTGTGACAGACTATTTTAAGATGATACAATAAAGAAATTTCAAGGTTATTTTTTACCTCAAGAAAATTTTACTAGTATCATTGAACAGCAATATTAAAAGTACAAATGTGTAGGTGAGTTTATATTTATTTATTTATTCATTTATTTATTTTGCAGTACCAGGGATTGAACTCAGAACTTGGTGCTTCCCAGGCAAGCACTTATTCTACAGAGCTATCTTCCCAGCCCTACTAATTTAATATAAACAATTTATATACTGTGTTCAAAATACTACGCTAATATACCATTTCAATAGTATCCATGCAGTAAATATAAAAATGTAAGTTAAAAATTAAAAAATGTAAAAAGAAATAATTTCCAAAAAATAATTACAAAATAAAAGTTTTTAGTTGTTTAGGGCTCAAATCTAAAACTCAACAGTAAAATTTATGTCTATATTATGCTATCAATAGATTACTTTTTTTCACTATTATTTTTTCTCTTTATGATTTTTCTTAATGAATCTCAAAATTCTGTAACAGATTTTTGGTTGTTTCTATAAAAAAAGTATTGATTTTAAAATCTAATAACTTAAAAGCTCTCTCTCTCTCTCTCTCTCTCTCTCTCTCTCTCTCTCTCTCTCTCTCTCTCTCACACACACACACACACACACACACTGGGCCACGAACATTTTCCTTTTCTTCTGAAGTTTTTATGATACATTGTTATCATTAACCAGTCTTTCATTTTTAAACTTAAATAGGCAATTGGTAGAAACAGCTCTGAGACCAGTCTTCTGCCGCTGATTAAGATTGGGGTGTCAGGTGTTAGGAGTAATATTCATTTAGCCTTCTGAGTTTTCTAGGCAGACTTGGTGACCTTGCCAGCTCAAGCAGCCTTCTTGTCCACAGCTTTGATGACACCCATAGCAACTGTCTTATTTTGCCAACAATGAAAAGACCCAGAGATGAATAGTCACAGAAGCTCCCAACATACATGGGCTTGCCTGCAACCATGTTGACAATGGCAGCAACACTGGATTTCTAAAGCTTGGACCCATCTTCCAGCTTCTTACCAGACTGATTTTTTTTCTTTTTTTCTTTTTTTTTAGTTCAGCAAACTTGCAAGCAATGTGAGCTGTGTAGCCATCCAATACAGGGGCATAACCAGCACTGATCTGGCCAAGATGGTTCAGGATAATCATCAGAGCAGTGAAACCAGCTGCTCCCATTGGTGTGTCATTTTTACTGTCACCAACAACATTGCCACGCAGAACATCTTTGACAGACACGTTCTTAATGTGGAAGCCTACATTGTCCCCAGGAAGAACCTCACTCAAAGTTTCATAGTGCATTTCAACAGACTTGACTTCAGTTGTGATGCTGAATGGAGCGAAGATGATGACCACGCTGAGTTGGAAAACACCAGTCTCCATTTGGCACACAGTAAAAATACCACCAATTTCATAGATATCCTGGCAGGGCAGCTGCAAAGGCTTTTCTGTTGGGTGAGTGGATAGAAGGGTCCAATACAAAGCTTCAAGCAGTGTGGTTCCACTGGCGTTGCCATCTTTATGAGTGACCTTCCATCCTTTGAACCAAAGCATATTAGCATTTGGCTCCAGCATGTTGTCAATATTTCAATCAGAAATTGAGTTAAAAGCTATAGTGGAGCCACTTTTCTTAATGTAGTTGCTGACTTCCTTAACAACTCATAGTTCTTCTGGCTCTAGGGTGGCGTCATGGAATCAATTTTTTTCATACTAACAATTGGTTGTCCCTTATCCAGTGTGTAAGGCAGAAGGACATGCTCACAGGTCTGCCTATCCTTGGAGATACCAGCTTCAAATTCACCAACACCATCAGCACCAATTAGGACAGCGCAGTCAGTCTGAGATGTGCCTGAAATCATTTTATTGATTAAATCTCTGTACCCAGGGGCATCAATGATGGTCACATAATACTTTCTGGTCTCAAATTTCCACATGGAGGGCCGACAGATAGCTCAGCATACTTAGGTAGAGTGCAGTGGCTGGGGTTGAATTCACGCTGAGATGACAATTGAGACTGGGTGTGGTGGCCCATGCCTGTAATCCCAGAAATAATTGGAACTCTAAAAACTGGAGAAACACTACAATCTGATCAACATAGTGAAATCCTGTGGACCCTGGGGACCCTGTAGTAAATAGTAAATATATATATATATATATATATATATATATATATATATATATATATATTCCACAGGGAGATGTCAATAGTGATACCATGCTCTCTCTCAGCTGTCAGCTTGCATGACCTAGGCATATTTGATGGAACCTTTCCCCATTTCAGCAGCCTCTTTCTCAAATATTTCAATAGTTATTAGGTCGATGCCACCCATTTGTAGATCAGATGGCCGGTGTTGGTGGACTTGCCAGAGCCCATGTTTCTGATAATGTCATTAACATGAGTCTTTTCCTTTCCCACACTGGCTTTGATTTAGAGGTGATTTTTACTACTCTTGTGCTGTCTCAGCAAACCATTTGTGAAAAAGCACCTACTGTTTTTGTGACTTTCATGTTTTTTTTCCTTAAAATTTACTTGTGCATTTTTTAATGCTTCATGACACTATTCTTGATTAGTTTTCACGTTCTAATTTCAAGTTCTTATTTATATATTTATAAGTAAGTAAGTAATATTCTATGCCAGTAATTCAAAGCATACTTGTTAATAATAAAAAAAACATACACATATAAATGTCAGATAAAAGACATAGATGTAGAAACATAACTTGAACTATGATAGTTCTAGTGTCTACTTGAATAAGAAATGCCTCATTGATTAGTTCAGATAGATCTGGGTGTGTTTGGATAACAAAATTGTTGAGGGGTAGATCATCCTGGGTATCACCAAATTATAGGCTTGTTGCCTGTGTGGTATAAAAAGTAAAAGAAATCTGACGCTTAGTCCATAGGAGCTCCAGTCTTTGCCATCATATTTGGATTTCAGTCTCCACACATCTAAGGATGATTCATCAGTCTTTTAGCACAGACTTCTTGGGATCCTGATGTGAAATTATACAGAATTTTATAAAGTCAGTCTTGAGGGCCAGCCTGATATCTTAGCAGACTAAAGGGCCTGCTTAGGCAGAGCACAGAAGCCAGTTCCATCCCCAGAGTTCCACACCAGCCCTACCCATGAGGCATACTGAGGCTGTGACTGAGACTGGGCATGAGCCTGTAATCCCAGAACTTGGGTGGTTGAAAACAGAAGTATCACTATAAGTCTGATTTATGTAGTGAGGCCCTGTATCCCTTGTCGACCCTGTCCTAATTACAGAAAAAAAGCCCTAATAAATAAAGTCAATATATTGCTTCAGACAAGTATTTTAAGGATTTTAAAATTAATACTTAATATTTACTGACATTTTACAATTGTTATTTAATAACATATAGAAAGAAGTTCAAAGGCAGTACTAAAACAATGGTATTCTGATATATGATATAATAGCTAAAGTTATTATAGTCAAATTGCTATAATATCATCACGAATTTCTCTACATGTCCTGTCTTGTGTGCAAGCTGAATATTTACAAATGTTTTACTTATAATTAAAAGTGCATAGTTTACCTGCTTTCAGATATCACTTAAAGAAGTATTCTGATTCCACTACACTATCAGTGGTGTGACATTGTCATTGGTAATGACCACATGCATTTTGAAATATCATATTTCTTAGAGGAACTGTCCTTTTCTGACTTGCTTTCTCAGTGACTTGGACAGTAATTATCCAAGAGACAGCTTTCACATTAATCTTAACAAATATTTTTTAAGTACATATCTCAACTATGCAGGACTTTGGACAGCTATAAAAGAGATAATTATTTTACTTTAACATTACATAATTTGTAAAGAAGGCATACATAGTCATGAATACACATAATAGCAATAGAGCAAATAAACATCTTTATTTAACTAAATGCTTGCAGTGCGTAGTTGCAACATACATGTAAGAATGTGACTTGTTGTGAAGAAATGTAAATTTGTCAAGAATGTAGCTTTGTAATGGCTAGACTTGACAAGGGTCTTGTAATTATTTGCCAGAGTCATTATCTGACATCAACAATTTAAAGGAAAAGGCTTATTTTTGCTTTACAGTTTGCAGAAGTTTTAGTGCGTAGTCAGCTGTCCAAGGCAGGGCAGTAGGGTAGAGCAGACAGGAAGAATCAAGAGTATTCTAGCCCATACCCACGGAAATCTCCTCTTCCAAGAAGGATCCAACTCCAGTACCATATCAGGTCATAAACCTGTCTGCTCACCAACTCAGGTATTTCACACTCATGATGCAATATTGTACCCATATGGCATAGTCAAACACCTCTAAATCTCCTAACTTGAACATATGAGACTTTTGGCCAACATCTAGATATATACACTGTGACATCATCTCTGGTCCCAAAACAACGATACACAAATCTTTGTGAAAAATACATTTAGTTCACTTCTAAGAGTTACCAAATTTCTATCAGCTTCAGTACAATTTTCCTCTGAAATTTAAGGTAAATTCTTATCTGCAAGCAATCTTAATGAAAAGACAGTTAAACACTTTCTAGATACCATGACACAAGATAAATGTGCCCCTTCCAAAAGCTATAAAAGGGGCATTGAAAGAGATGGGACCAAAGCCAGCCAAAACTCCAGTATTAAATCTTAAAGTTTCATGTGTTACATTCTGGGTAATTTGTGTCAAAATGTCAACTCTAAATGGCCTGGCTGACTCTGACCTTATGGCCCAGCCTGTAATTGTAGAACTCCTGACATTTTTCCTGAGCCAGCTACTACTTACAGCTTTTCTGAGGTGATCTACATTCCTGGCTTATCCAGCTTCCTTAAATCAGCATGAAACTTTCTGCATCAAACTCCCAACTTCATACACTTCCCTCTCAAGAGCACACTATGCGCTGCCCTATGTCATGTTCTGAAATTTTGGTGGAAGTCTTTCTGACCCTACATATTTTTAATTCTGAACATGCCTAATGGAGCACCGTGTGGATAATGCAAAGCCTATTACCAGCCAGGGTTTCCTTTACTTTTGGCTGCACTAATCAAGTGTGTCTGGATTGCTGAAGGATTTGAACTTTGTCCTGAGGGACGAAAGTGTGAGGCTGACACCGTTTTGGAACATGATGCTCTAAGATTCTTTTCTTTTAAAAAAAAAATTACATTTGCGATTTTGAGGCTACTTCCTCCTACATTTCATGATCTCTCTGGCCTTTCCATTTCCTATGTTAAATTACTTAGTTTTTTAATGAAACTAAGTTCTACTTTGTTCTATTGTTACAGACCTTTGTCAGGCCAAATTAGAAACACTTCAGTCATCCTTCTGGGAAATTTGCAATTGATTTCCAAAGTGCATCTGGCTGTAAGACCTCAAAAGTAGCCTCAGTATCAGCCTTCTTCTTTGCCAGATTAATTATCCTGCTTCTCTTAATTTCATTCTCAGGCAAAGTATACACACATGAGCAAAATATAGGAAATTTTTCTTCTAATGTAAAACACAGATGACCTGGAGTCAAACTACTAAAGTAGTTTTTATTCCCAACTGAAGTCTCCTTGACCTGAGTTGCATTACTTCAAAATCTCTAGTTTTCTGTCCAGAATCTCCCATCAAACTCAGCTTCCAGCATTCTAGGCATGTTTCAGCAGTGAGCCTTTCCAAACCATTATAAACTCTTCCAGCAAGACAAGTCTTTGTTCCAGACAATTTTGAACAAGATAGTCAGGTAGTATCACAGCAAGGACCCGACTTCGCTGGTACCAAAGCCTGTGTTAGTTAAGCTCTCATCAATGCAACACAGAAAATGGAATGCACTTCTTTAGGGAAAGAATGTGTATAGCTGTTCACAAGTTGTAGAGGTTTTATTCCTTAGTCAGCTGGCTGCAGGCAAGACGTAATGGCCAAGGGGCATCACAGACAGAAAGCAGCAAACCATCAAGGAACACATACTTGAAGGCTGAGTTCACAGGGGTCACCCTTCCCTCCAAACTTCGATTCCCAACTTATCATACAGCTCCAAACTCCTCAAAGGATTACCCCAGTGTCACACAGCCATGCTCCAGTATTACTCCTGTGCATTGGCTTCCCAAATGTCCCACCTAGGAACACATGGATCTTTGGAGAGGATCTAATTATAAACCACAATACGTATCCTACTTTAAAATAATCTGATTCAACTCTTGAAGAATTATACTTGTCAATATTTGTTTGGGAAAGTTCTACAGTGAAAAAAAAAAAAACACCTAAATGCATTGAATTTTAACTATGCATAGGCTGATATATGACAGAAGCTAAGATTTTTTCTTTTTCATATATTTAGTCAGGACAGGGTCTACAGGGTCTAAAGGGTCTCAAAACAGATCAGATTTTGGTAATTTTCCTTTTTTCAGCTTCACAAATACTGGGATTATAGGCTTGTACCACCATGCCCAGCTTCAATCACTTTAGGATGCCCGGGGGTGGGGCCCGAATACCACACCAGAGATCAAACCCCAGCTGCTGCACTCTGCCTAAGTAGATGCTTGAGTCTGTTGAGATATCAGACTGGCCCGTTTTGTGTACGTGTGTGTGTGTGTGTGTGTGTGTGTGTGTGTGTGTGTGGTACCAGAGATTGAACTAAGGACCCTGCATTTGCCAGGCAAGCCATTTTTCCACTGAGCTATATCCCTGGTGCAGAAGTCAAGATTTTGATCCAACTAAACTTTTCCTTTTTTTTTTTTTTTTTTTTCAGAACCAGGGATCAAACTCAGGACCTTGCACTTGTCAGCCAGGTACTTGTGTTTCTGAGCTATTTCCCCAGCCCTGGATAGAACTAAATTTTACTCAGTGAAAATTTAGTTAAGTTTCTCCATCACCAAATGGATCTTACAAGTTAGTATATCATGCTTTTAGTGAAAAAAATTTGCTGTTATATGTACAAGACTTTACAAGCTACCTTAACTAGTAGAAATGCCAAGAAATTATGTTATTATAATTATTTTTCTCATGATTATCTCCTTATATACACAATTTGTCAAATGTTCTTATTATAAATAGGAAGAGAATATACCCATATATGTCTAATTATCTACACATATTTATTGTTATTACTATTATTATTATTATTAAAGGCATTTTGTTATAAACAGAAAATTTTGCCTACTTCAGGCTTCCCATGCAGATCTGCGCAGGCAGTGTCCCTGAGTGTACTAGTCTGGTGGCACAACTTGGCTTCTCTTTTCTGTGGCTTCCATTTTTGCCCAATAAACAGCTAATGAATCCCCAAGACCTGCAGTATGAAGTTGCCCATTTTGGCTTTCCTGCCTCTGGTTCTTAGATAGGTCTTGTAGACTCCAATATAATTGAAAATGTGAGCCCATTTAATACATCCATTTTAATTGTTACACATGTATTTGTATTGCTTCTGTGTCTCTACAGAAACTTAATATAAGAATTAAGTGCTATCATGTGTGTGTGTGTGTGTGTGTGTGTGTGTGTGTGTGTGTGTGTGATTTTTGTTTGTTTTCTTTTTGGTTTTTGTTTTGTGTTTTGTGGCCAGCTCAGCCCAGGAGCAGCACATCATGCCAGGGATCAAACCATGGCCCCTATGTTGTGCCTGAGTTTGCCTAAGCAGGTGCTTTGGACCACTGATCTAACTTGCAGCCCCTATCATGCTTTAACTTACTAGAAAAATACAAAATATAATAGTATATACAGCAGTTACAAGCAGAATAATGTCACCTATGCATTTGCCATATTCTGACACATATTATAATTATAAACCAATTTTTAAATTATGGTCTTTTTTTGTGTGTGGTCAGCTCAGCCCACGCTGTGCGCAGGGTTGACATGGTATGTGGTGCTGGGGATGGAACCATGGTCCCTGCGTACTTGTCTAAGCTTGCCTAAGCAGGTGCTTTAGACTGCTGAGCTATTTCACCAGCCCCAGCAGTCACGTATTTTTAACCAATACATTTCTAGGGTATTGCTAGCATTAAATTAACGAATATTAGAGAGATAAAGTATACTTAAAAAAATCATGGTAGTCAAATTTATTTTAATGTTTTAGTAGTTTCACTTAAGAACAAAGATAAGTCTGTTCTCAAGAGTGGATTTATGAGATTTTAAAGAAAATTGCAATTTCTTTCTCTGTAACCAATATAAATAATGTTCAAAAATAAATAAGAGAAAAACTTAACAAGATGGCTGTACATGTCAGGACTGTAAGAAATTCCAATTTTCTTCGTAATCTACCCAATGATGTAGTAAGACAGTTAGCATTCGGTCCTAATCATAATAGTGACAGCTGTTCAGACATGAAATGTCTTTACACATGAAAGATAAAGGGTAAATCAATCTTTATCAATTTCAGTTTTGAGATATTTTTGACTGAGAATTGCAACACTGTTCCTGATTCATATTCTTCTAATATATTTCCCATCTGAAGGTAGGAAGAGTCTATATTTTAAAATTCTCAGGAATTTTATTAACACAAATATAATATTTATTTTTATGGTAATTTAAGGAATGTCTCAAATTTCCTATCACAAAATTGTATCATTAAAACTCATATACTGATCTGTTACAAATGATGTTATATTTGAGTCATTTATAAGAAATTGTAGGTATTTTGAACATGCCATAATTATTGAGTGAAGAAAATGAAAGATATCAGCTGAAGTACTGTAATGTTTCTCTGTATGAAAAACACAAAGTGTGAATAAGTTAAAGAGCAAAAGGGGTGATACATAGCAGAAAACAGCTAGCCAGATCTCTTATAAAGAGAAAGAGGTCCAAGAAATGGAGGAAGGGAGAAGCCGGGAAAGAAAGGCGGATTCAACGTGAATTAACATTTGTCATATTCAAATTACTCACCATGAATGCACTCATTCACCAGGAAACTGAAAGAAAGATTTAGGAATAAAGCTAACAAAGGGAGTACAATAATTATAAAACGAAATGTATAGTACTCAAAAAGAGACCAAAAGGGACTTGAGAAAATAGAAAGATGTTCCTTGCTTGTGGATAGGAAGAACCAACATTGTACATTGCCATACTCCAAAGGATTAGCTTTTCAGTTTTAATAATTAAATCCATTTTGACTGTAGTTTGGTGAATGATGATAGATAGGGATCTATTTTAAGCCTTTGGCTTGTAGAAAGCCAGTTTCTTCAGCACCATTTTCTGAAGAAACGATCTTTCTTCCGGTAAACATGTTTGGCCCTTCGTCAAAGATACGTTGGCTGACTGTGTTTGTAGTTTCATCTGCATCTCCTAATCTGTTTCACGGATGTACAGGTATGTCTTTATGCCAGTACCCTGCTGATTTTATCACAGTAGCTTTATAGTATAATTTTAGGTCAGAAATTGTTACATGTCTTGCCTTTCCTTTGTTGGCTAGGGCTGCTTTTACTATTCTTAGTCTCTTTTGGTTCCAGATGAATTTTAGGAATGTTTTCTCTACATCTGTGAGGTACAGTAATGGTATTTTAACTGAGATTGCATTGAATATGTATAACAATTTTGGGCTTATGGCCATTTTCACAATGTTGGTTCTTCTTATCAAGGAGCAAGAAATATCTTTCATTTTCTGAAAAAATCTCTTCTATTTTCTTTCCTAAAAGAACTTTAATTTTTACTGTCTAAATCTTTTTCTTCCAATGTGAGAATGATTACTACACATTTCATTTTTTTGGATGTGTGAAAGGCATGCTTTTCCTAATTTCTTTTTTGGTGTCTTCATTGATTGTGTATACAATCATTGGTAGTTGAGTATTAACTTTGTATCTTGCTACACTGTTTGAATTAGCTTATTAAATCTTCAAGTCTTTTGGTGTTTTGGGGGTCTTCTATGTTAAGTATTGTCTTATATGCAAATAATCATAATTTCACTTCTTTTCTAACCATTATTCCTTTTATTTATATTTCTTGTCTAATTGCCCTGGCTAATGTTTACAGAACTGTATTGACTAGGAGTGCTGACAGTCCTTGTCTTGTTCCTGATTTTAACAAGAAGGCTTTCAATTTTTGTCCACTTCATATGATATTGGTGGTCCATTTCTAATAGACAGCTTTTAAAAGTTTGAGACATTCCAATTTTCTATAGATTTTTTAATCATAAACATGTTATGCTTTGTAAAAAACTTTTTGTATTCCAATCATGGTTTCAGCATTACACATTGCTATCTTCAGTGTAGTTGCTTAATTCACATATATCAGCATATACGGTTACTCAATGTGAAAATTCTACCAGTTAACTGCTAGTGTCAAAAACCTGTTGGAGATTCTTAGGACCATTGTCTTAACTATCTTATTTGTATAACTGAATGAATGAATGGTTTTGTTCCTCCATGTTTCTTAACTGTTCTCCTTGTTCACTCATTATTTAATTTTTTTTCCTGAGACTGGAATTGAACTCAAGCCCTTGCACTTACAAGGCAAGCACTTATTCTACCGAACTATTTCCCCAACCCCTGAGGTTTAATCCTTAAGTTTTGTTTTTCTTTTAAAGATATATCCACTTGTATGTGAAGGTTTCAAGTTTATCACATCTTCCAACATTGCCCGTTCTGCTGAAAACCCACTACTATTATGAGCTATTGGACTATACATACAACTACTTTCTCTTAATTCTATGAAAAGAAAGCTCTATGTTAATAGTGTTTATAAGTTATCATGTCTGCATCTTGTACTCTGAAAAACTGCTATGAAGACAACAATATGCATTGTATTAACTATTGTGGCTCTCTTACTAACCTATTTCAAAACTATCTCATTGTTACTTCTTTCTCATTAAAATTAATAAAATTTAAAAGAGATATATATTTTTACAGACAGACAGACAGTGTCTTGCTATGCAGTTCTGACTGGCTTTGTTCTCACTTTTATAGGCCACAGGCTGGTCTTCAACTTGCCACAATTGTGCTGTCTGAACCCTACAACTTCTGGTATTACAGGCATGTGCCATGTGCCACTATTTCCAGCGTGGGGGGATGGCTACAGCCCACATGGGGTTCTAGGACTGGTAGGACATGTGGGCTGGGGATTGAACTCAGCACCTTGTGCTTGCCAGGCAGATACTTATGCCTCGGAGTTATCTCCTCAGCCCCTGATTGTAAGTATCATTAATTCCTTCTTTAATTTCATCTGTGTCTTACTGGTTTCTTTAGGAGGTTTTTATTTTATTTCCATGTGTCTATGGTGTTTTTGTGGTTCTTTTGTCCCAGATTTCAAGTTTCATTGCATTGTGGTCAGACAGTATGCATGGAATGTTTTCAATTCTTTTGATTTTATATAAGCATGCTGTATGTACTAGTATATGGTTTGTGCTGGAGAACACCCCAAGTACAGCTGAGAATGTGCAATCTGACGTTGCTGGGTAAAACACTTTTTACATGTCTACTAAGTCCATTTCCTCACATGTTGGATTTAGTTCTGCTATTTTGTTGTTCTTGTTGATCTTTTGCCTGTTTGATCTCTAGCTTTGTGACACTAGTATGGTATTATGCAGTCCCCCACTACAACTGTACTACTGGGTCCAGGGAAGCACAAACACCTGCCGGCAAATACAAGGTTCTATGTCTCATCCCTGGTGCCAAAATAAAATTGTATTATTATTCATATGACTTTTTTCATGTCTATCAAAATTTGTGTTATATTATTGGTGTTCCTGCATTGGGTGCACATGTATTTAGAGTTGTTATCACCTCCTCTTGTGTTTTCCTCCTGACAAGCATGTAGTGACCTTGTTTATTTCTGTTATTAATTTGTTATTTGAAGTTAGTATTTTCAGCAACCAGAATAGCTAGCCCTGCTTTTTTCTGCGTTCTTATTGAATGGAGTATTGTTTTTTTTTTTCATGTTCTGAATTTTAGTCTCTTAATTTCCTGAGTTAAATGGGGTTTTTTTTGTTTGTTTGTTTGTTTTTTTTTTTTTTTTTTTTTTTTTTTTTTTTTTTTTTTGTTTTTTTTTTTTTTTTTTTTTTTTTTTTTTTTTTTTTGTCTTTTGGAGACAGGGTCTCACTATGCAGCTCAGGCTGGCCTTGGGCTCACTTTTGTAGCCCAGGCTGGTCTCAAACTCACACCGATCCTCCTGCCTCAGCCTGCCGAGTGCTGGGATTACAGGCATATGCCACCACGCCCGGCTTGCTTGTTATACAGCATACTGTTGGGTTTTGCTTCTCAATGTACTCTATTCATTTCTTTTAATTGGTGAAATTAGGTCACTTACAGTGATGTTTATAACTGATATGTATTGGCTTATCTTTGTCATGTTATTTTCCTCCTATAGGTTCTATAATTTTATTCTCCTTTTAATTACTTGCTCTGTTTCTTTCCTTTCTGTTGTTTTTGAAGCTGTGTTGGTTTCTGTCTCTTTCTAGAATACCTGCAAGTACTATTTGTAGGTTGGGTTTGATGGTCATTAATTTCTTCAGTTGTTCTTTGCTATGAAAGAATATTATCTCAATTTAAGTTTGATAGATACTTTTTCAGAGTTTATTGGAAACTATTTTCTTTCAGGGCCTGAAACACTTCCCTCCAAGCTGCTCCTGATCCTCCTTCCTCTTCCTCTTCTTTCTACCTACACTGATAACCAAAATGCAAAACATCTATATTACTAACATCAGGGATTAATTAAAGCAGTTATTACTGAATCTCTGTATTATGGATTACCATTAAAGAATTGGAAGATAGGACCAGAGAGATAGCTCAGCAGACTGAAATGCCTGCTTAAGCAAGTACAGAGACCGTGGTTCAATCCTCAGCACTATATGCCACTCCAGCTCCACCCCAGGACTGGCTGAGCTGTCCAGAATCCAGGTGTAGTGGTACAGGCCTATAATCACAGCACTGGTGAGGCTGAAAACAGGAGGATCACTGAGTCTAAGCTGCATAATGAGACCCTGTAACAATCAATTGCATTTAAAGAAAAAGAATTGGAAATGTCCTAAAAAGACAGAAACATTGAACTGTACGTTCATAATTCAGAACAACATAACATTCAGCTACATAATCAATACACAGGTTTCTTTTCCCACATTTTTATTCCACTCCTGTCTTAAAACATTTTATATTAGTGTCATTACTGTCTCTTAGATAATTTCTGAGGTTAAGAACATATGCTCTTCTTGATTTGATGGTTTGTTTGAGAAATCTGCCATGGGCCTTCCATTGTAGGTGATCTGTTTTGTCTTGTAAGTGCGCTGTTTCTAATAGCTTTTAATAGTCTGTTAATTTGTTTTTTTGATGAATTTCTGAGATCTTGATTATTGTGTCTAGGTGTAAATTTATTTTGATTATGACCATTTGTAGCTTTGTCTGCCTTACTTAACTATAAAATTGTATTATTACTCATATGACTTTTTTCATGGTTTCTTCACTCATGCTTGGCAAATTTTCTGGTACTACTTCTGAAAATGATTGTTTTATGTCTTTTGTTCTGACTCTTGTTTTGTTGATATCAAGAATTCCTATGTTGCTTTTCTTCACATAATTCTTTTTTATTTTAGAGAAATGTCTACAGGGTGTTCATCATCTCACTTCTAGATCAGACTTGTAGTGACCCCTTTCCCAAGAGCTAGGATTATAGGCGCGTGCCACCATGCTCAATCTCAATTGCTATCTCAGCGTGCCCCAGGGTGGGGCCAGCAGGGAGGTCTGGGAATAGAACCCTGGGCTTCTTTACATAATCTTGCAGCTGCTTAATTGTGACTTCCTGGTTCCTTGTTAATTTTAAGAGTTCTTTCCTTTCATTTTCATTAGCTGTACCACTGTCATCATTGTCTGAAAGTCTATTTTCAGTATCATTCAAGTAGTTTTGAATGGAATTATTAATTTCCTGGATATCTGTTTGAACCTCTTTCATGCATTCTAATTCTTTCCTATATTATTCATTCAATTTTTCCAGTTTTCTATTTCTCACTTTTAAAATCTATGTGTTCTTTATCAGTGCTGAGCAATTCTTTCATGATTGTTGTCATTTCTTTTTTGACCTGAGATGTTATTTTTGATCATTTTTCTTCTATATCCTGAGGTACTTGTTTCTTTATTTTAGTTGCTACCATTTCAGAAATTTCAGGTGTGTCACTTTCACATTTTTCTGTGTTCTTTTCTTTTGGATTTGCTGTGGGTGGGCTGGAAGATTGAGATTGCCATTTGCTTCTTCATTTTGGCTCCCAGCGATCACTTGGTTTAAACGCTCTTGGGAGAGCACTGGGGTGTGGGTCACTAAGGTTCCCATTACAGTGGGGGTTGAGGGCATGGGTCACCAAGGCTCTTGCTACTGGAGAGGGCCAACACTCAACAAACTTCTTCTCAGGTGGTTGGCTTGGGCCAGACTCACCAGGACCCCACAGCTGCTCTGTGTCTGCATAAGTTCTAGGACTGTAGGGCACCATCACAACTGCCACACCTCTCTGCCTAGATGTATAGGGCAGAGCTCAAAGGCTCACTAGGGTTCTATGGCTCACTGGTGTCCTCCTAAGTTCTCAGAATGTGGGGCTGATTGTGTAAAGAAAAATCAGAAATACGATATTTGGAATTTTTATACCTGTTTCCCGCAGGTAGAAATTCTACATTGTTTAAGATGTCTAATGCATCCTATCTGGACTTATTTCCTTTGTTTCCCCATAACAATTCATGTTTTTTTTTAATTTTGTTTTTTTTTGTTTTGTCTTTTTGAGACAGGGTCTCGATGTGCAGTTCAGGTTGGCCTTGAGCTCACTTTGGTAGCCCAGGCTGGTCTCAAACTCGCATCAATCCTCCTGCCTCAGCCTCCTGAGTGCTGGGATTACAGGCGTGCACCAACACACCCGGCTCAATTCATGTGTTCTACCACTACTGTAGACTGGTCTCTCTCCTATCCTCATTTTGTTGCATACAGACTAATTGAAAGACATTATAGGTTATATTAAATGCAACATATTAATGAGAAATTATTGTTTACTTTTTGTTTTTTGACAATAATTTGTCATGAAACTGAACCAAATTAGTTGTATACTCATTTTTGACTGAATGCTTATTGACTGTAATTGTGTTACTATCCAGGATAGTAACATATAAAAAATAAAATTATAGATTTATCCCTAACATTAGTGAGTTTAGAGTCCAGCAGAAAGTCTGCATGCTAATTTTGTAAAATAAGGAAATTGTTTATAGCATGAAAATAGTTCTTTATCCCTTTAGAGCTATGTATGAAGATAAGAAAGCCAACATATAACTATTACAAATTGCGCAGTTCTCCCAGGAATTCAGCTAAGACTTCATGACCATTGTGAAATAAAATCCAGTCCTGCTGATATACTGTATAGTATTGCTGGAAAGAGAAAGAAAACAGTTACTCTACCAACTCCAGTAGAAGAGTACATGAGATTCAAAACTTACTGCCCTGGGAGTTCTTCTATGTGATTCTTCCATAGCTGGTTGTGTGTGTGTTTTTTTTTTTTTTTTTTTTTTTTTTTTTTTTTTTTTTTTTTTGTCTTTTTGAGGTAGGGTCTCACTATGCCATTCAGGCTGGCCTTGAGCTCACTTCTGTAGCCCAGGCTAGTCTCGAACTCACACTGATCCTCCTGCCTCAGCCTCCCAAGTGCTGGGATTACAGGCGTGCGCCACCGTGCCCGGCTCATAGCTGGTTGTTTTTTATGTGAATAATTTCACTGCACAAATCATAATTGTAAGTTTTGAGTGAGATCTTTGAGTCATGTAGGAAATTAATGACATTCAAGACAATGTTGTAAACTTCTCAAATTGGAATTGATATGAGAAGTTACAATTCACTAATCAGAATACATCAGATAAAAGGGCAACATTTACCTTGTTGCTATAAATGTCACTTTTAGAAAGGTTTTCATAAGTAACAGGAATTTAATGAAAATATTCAAGATTCTGAATAATCAACTTATTAAAGGAGCACTGAAAGAGTTACAGTTAAGAACCAAAATGACATTCGCAAAGGTAATAATTTAAAATATTAGGAAAGAACTATCATTTCAAGAGTGTCAGAAAATACTTCCACAAATTCAGCAAGACTATTCAAAAATTACGAAAATCAATACATGTAAACTGCATAGTTAACCAAGAGTTTGTAATTGTCTTTTGAACATTTATTCAAGAGAAATTGTGGCTGAATTTCAGAAGAAACAGTGACATTGTCTTATTTTAATGCATATTCATTTCATGCTCTTCCCCTTAGTTTGAAGTAGCCTGAAAAACCCAAAGTTTGAGCACTATTGTCAGCATAAATCCAGAGTTCTATCAGCCAAGGGCTAAGAATGAAGTTTATAAGCTGAAAGTTTCTTTTCAGTATACTTTCTGCATTACTAAATTGGGCCATAATTTGAAAACTTGGACTCACAAAATTCATATGTACTTGAATGCAGATATTGCGAATAGGCTTTTACACAGCAGGGGTTGAAATTAATAAACCAAGAAGCCACTTATCTTAGTTTTAACAACTGGGAAAATCAAGGCTGGCAAATCTCTTAGAATAAAAGCTGTGGAATGAGAAATTTAAATCATATGTTGAAATGTTCCAACATGTAGGAAATATGTTAGACTGCTACACCCTGTAATGAGTCTCTCATTGTAAATGTTTCTAGGAGAAGAATTACTGGGCATGAAGATACTTGCCTGTGTTCTCTGCAATATGGGACATTGAGGCAAGAAAGTCAAAATACCAGCCTAATTGAACAAAACAAAACCGAAACTATCTAAAAAGAAAATTATATCTGAAGACCCTGGGTTCAAATCTCACTAGAGCAAAAGAAAAAAATAAAGATAAAACAACTTAACGAATACCATAATGCACTATAATAAATAGAAACTTATTAGATGTCAAATAGTTAATTTAGCCTTAGGCATTTTTCCAATCTTAAGGTTGGAATGTTTTTTATAACTCCATTTATATACATATATATACATATATATGTATATATATATATACATATATATGTATATATATAAAATATATTCAATAGAGAAGCAATATTTAATTATACAATTTATCTGTGATGTGATTTCCTTTAAGAAAATGCTGTTTATTATAAGATTATACTTGCTATGTGCATTAGAAACATAAAGTGCCTATATTACTATATCTTTAAATTTCTGTTCTAGAAATTATGATATTATCCACTTAAAGAAAGTACAAGAATGCTGAATTAAGATGAAGTAATGAGTGGAGATGCTTTGGTAAATGTCAAGTTGTTTTGAAGTAATGTTTCTCACTTGTGTTTTTCTATTTCCTACACTGCTATGGAACTTAGTAACATCAATGATGCTTTGCAAAGTACCATAAATTAAATAAATAAGGAATTATGACTTCTCTTTTAGCTAAGCATTTGAAAAAATCTCCCTATAGATTTTGTTCTATTTCATGTTCATTTTATTGGTACCTCTAGTTAAACATACACACATTAATGTATTAATGTTTTTATAATTAAAGAAGATTTATATTTTCTATAGGTCTATAATCACAAAAAGTTAAAAGAAATATAGTATATGGAAGAATGCTTAATATTCATGAACAGTCAAACCCTTGGAAATAAAAACATGAAAGTTTAAATATTTAAGGCATTTTTTAGAGGACTGTTGTAATATACAGATTATTCTAATTAATCTCATTCCATAATATATCCATATATGAGATATCACAATGCTCTATACATACATACAATTTTAATTGCCAATTAAAAAATAAAATGTAAAACATTTCAAAGACTATTACAATAGAATGATCCTCTCACTTCATTATCTGCAAACTTCCCACCAATAGTCTTAATTCATACAGAGTAATGAAGGAGCCGCAAGAAAATTGTTTGGCACAGCAAAAGTGCTGGCCTAACGTGGACCCAAGAGGACTTTCTTACAGGGCACGTGCTTCGCCAAAGTGGTTAGTTCTCTCTGCAAGCTGTTGGTTGTTGGCTGGGAATTGTTCATAGCTTAAAATTGAGCTGTTTAGAGAAGTCTGTAAATATGAAAACAAGAATATATTTGATCAAGGGAAGTAGTGGGCACCTGAAATCATATGGTCAATCTCAAATATGTTCAAATGTATTCTGGAAGGGAGACAAAGAGAAAAGTAGCAACAAATCCTAACTATTCTTTGTGAGACAATCTATATATTTGTAATCACACAAGACACCACACATATATTCCTATAAGTTTGGAAAACTTCTTAAGATTTTTATTATGGTAAGATTTTGTTGTTGTTGTAACTGGGGATCGAACTTGGGACTTGGTGCTTGTCAGGCAGGCACTTACACTGCTGAGGTATCTTCTTAGCCCTGCTACAGTACATCTTCCTATAACTAATTTTTGAATTATCTATTTCTGCTCCATCATTGAACTGTGCTACTTATTTAGTAAGAAGACTACTATATGTTCCCAAATGTAAGAGATTTTACCAAATGAAATTCTATAACCAAGTGATTTTTGGTCATTTCAAGTAATCATAAAACCAATAAATAACTATATAATCTACAAATTAATTTGAAATATCTTTTTACACATTGGTAAGAGCTCATTTCAAAAGGAATGTCATGCACCTAAAAGTGACAGAAAAACAGAATGCTAAAAAAAAAAAATACCTTATCAGGCCACGGAGATAGCTCAGCAGAATAAGCACTCGCCTAGCAAGCATATGGTCCTGAGTTCAATACCTGGTACAGCAAAAAAATAAAATAAGTAAATATTATGCTTTACTCACCTTCTTTATGTATTTATGATACATAATAATTACCTTCAACTGGGTAATTATTATTATTATTTTTTGTCTCTTTGAGACAGGGTCTCACTCTGCAGTTCAGGCTGGCCTTGAGCTCACTTTTGTAGCCCAGGCTGGTCTCGAACTCGCACCGATCCTCCTGCCTCAGCCTCCCGAGTGCTGGGATTACAGGCGTGTGCCACCACACCCGGCAACTGGGTAATTATTAAATAAACAAAACACATCTTCATTATTTTCACTCCCTTCCATACCTGTCTTATATCATTCTTTCTCAAATAATCTGCTTTCTTTGAAATTAAATAATAGTAACTTAGTTTATATCAAAACAAATCTCACATTTATTTTGAATGTCATACCAAACAGAAAATTGTTATATTATGGAATATGTGTATTTTCAAAGAATGTATGGATTTTCTCTTTACTTACAACTTAATTATATTCTTGGGGACTGGGGTGATAGCTCTGTGGCACAAGTACCTGCCTACCAAGTGCAAAGTCATGAACTTGAACCCCAATCATACAAAAATAAATAAATAAATAAATAAATAAATAAATAAATAAATAGAACCATGTTCTGTAAGAAACTTAAAAATTTGGCCTAAATATTTTGATAAGTTTTCTGTAAAAGATGCATAAGCTTGAGATTGCTTCAAAATTGCCCATTAATATTCTAGCTCAAAATAGCTATTTATTATTCATAATATGGCTATAATAAGTCATTCTTCAATTTGCATTTCTTTCTATTGAGAGTTCATCAGTATCCATTAAATCACATCATTTACAATTTTTGTTATTAAATGATTCTACTGTAAGACAATACTGTCATCAATTAACTGAAGTATAACATGAAATATTAAATTTTCTTACTTGTAAATTTCAATAATTTACTAAATCTTCTTTTTCTTTGTTAATCAGGAGCCAAGTCCACCCAGAACAAATATAGGACACAATAGCATAGAAGAAATTGGAAATCACACACCAGAAATATCTGAAATAATAGCATCTGAAGTAAAGAAATAACTGCAGAAAGTTATAGAGGAAATAAAATCAGAATTAATTTCTCAAGTAAAAAAAAAAGAAATTTTACTCACAATAAAAGAAGTACTAAGTGCTCCTAAAGAAGGTACTCATAAAAAATAGAGAATAGAAAAATGATGGAATCCTTGAATGAGCAATACAGGAAAGTAGTAGAATGCATTAAACAGGTTCAAAGTGTCATACAGAAACTTAACACCTCAATCGCAAGCTGGCACAACGGTTTCAATGAAGGTGAAAATACACTTTCAGACCTTAAAGACACCACTGCAACTAGTGAAGATGTAAGAAAAGATCTCTTAATAACAACTAAGGTGCAAGAAAAAAATTCAACATCTGTAAGATGATGCAGAATTGAACATTATAAGACTAATAGGCATCAATGAGAAAGGTGTCTGTACAAATAATATGAAAAGAACATGGGTAGAAATAATAGCAGAAAATTTCCCAAATATGAGGAATCAATTTGATGTCCAGGTAACTGAAGCATATAGAACTCCAAATATTATGAACCCAAATTAAACCACACCCAGACATATAACAATCAAGATCCCAAAAATTCAGCACAGTAACAGTATACTAAAAGCCACCAGAGGTGGGGGGAACAGATCGCATTTAAAGGAAAACCCATTAGAAAGATGGCAGATTTGTCTTCACAAGCCATGAAGTCAAGAAGAGTATGAAGCAGAACACTTCGAATGCTCCATGAAAACAAATTGCAGCACAGTATGCTATATCCTGAAAAACTCTCTTTTGAGTTTGATAGAGAAGTGAAATACTTCCAGGACAAAGAACAACTAAAGAATTTCATTATGGCAAAGCCAACCCTACACAATTTCCTAAAATATATTCTAAACAGGAATCCAAATGACCACAACTTCATAAAGGACAATGGGAAGAACCTACAAAATATGGCAAACAAACACAGGAGAGAAAGTGATATACAAAGGCAGTCTTTCAACTATTCTTTTGTATATAGCAGCAAAATATGCCCATCAGCATATTCTACAACTGAAATTCTCCTACAGCTTATGGGTCATGATTTTGTCTGGCTCTACATGGTGGATATCAAGGAAACAGCAGTAGCTCAGTCCCACAACTGACACCTGGACTCTAGGAAGTGCCATGGCCCCTTCCCATCTGCAACATATTAAAACTTTGGGCTATATCCCATCCCTATACTGTTAGAAGTTCTGGTCATATATTTACAATTTCAGTGTTTATGTTATGTGTTATTCTTAGTAATTCTTTTCTACCATGGAAAGTTTTTCTAGTTGATATCTTTGTGTATCTTTGTGATATCTTTGTGACTATTCAAATACTGTGTGAGTACTCTGAGTAGATTACAGATTCATACATATGATGCACAACATTCTGGACTCTAAGTTGGACTCATGATTTGATTTGGATTTTGGAATATTGTTTTGAAATATCCAATTTAGTTAATTAACATTTAATTAATATTTCTGAATATTGTTTAATTATTTTTTGTCTTATGATTCATAGTCTCTTTGACTTACAATCTACTTATAACATATGACATAATATTTTCTCCTTGCATTAGAAATTCTAAAAGGAAACACACACACATACACACACATATATATATATGCAGAACATATCTTAGAAGTGGAACAAAATTGTACCCTAACCCAGGATAGCAAGTGAAGATGCAAAGCAAAATTTTATTGTAGCACTCCTGTGTGTGAACACTGTGAGCCCTGTATCACGCATGAACATGGAATCAGGGAGAAATGCACACACCAACAAGCAACACCAAATGCAGAACAGAAGGTTCCAGCTTGTGGTGGTTGTGCATCACCATGCTCCTAATACTTGCACTACCTTTCGAGCTATGTATGCATAAGAAGTACTGCAGGAGCAACCGTCCTCTCCAGCAACTTACATGCTCAACTCCTGAAACAGAAATAGTGCTGTTGAATTGTTCAGATCTTGACTTCAGCAAATACATACCTAGGATTTTAGAACTAATGAAAATAAACGAAGTTAGAGAACTTGTTAGAAAGAATGTTGTCCCTGAAACCAAAATAGATGACATCAAGAGTGACAGCTCCCAAGATATACTGGAGCAAAAAGTTCAACTGCTTTGTAGTTATTATCAAGTTAATGGGAAGAAAAATGTATACCGGACGTTCATTGAAATTCTCAATGAAGCCAAATATTACTCCTGTTCGCAGAAAGTCCGGGATATTATTGAGGCAGACACAAGAAACAGCCATGAAAATTGAAACTCTGTGGTGAAAATGAAAGACAGAGCTTGGCCTAGACTGCAAAACAACAAGCTCAGCTTTGGTTATGTAGTCAGTAAACAGAAAAGTTAATGTGAAAAACGTTTTCAATTGCAGAAGGCTCTAAATATTGCTTAACTTTTCCAGGGGAAGTTTAGTTTTTGTTTTTGGTGCTGAGAACCGAACCCAGGGCTTCCCGTTTACTAGGCAAGTGTTCTACCACTGAGCCAAATCTCCAGCTCCTTGCTTGACTTTTCAGTGAGTGCATCTTATTTTTGTTTATTAAATTTATAGAGTCAGTATATTGATTTGCAAATCTTGAAGACATTGTAATTCAGCTTTCAAGAATGTTCAAAATCTGGATGAGAAGACAGACCTGGTCCAGAGTAAATGCAGGAGGCAGGGAGACAGCTCAATAGAATAAGCACCATCCTGGCAAGCACAGGATCCTGAGTTCAATCACTGGTACTGAGTAAATGCAGTAGCATATGAGGTACCCAGGTAGAAGTGGATACAAAGGAAAGAAAGCTTAGCATCATGTTCTAACCCATATTCCTACAGAAATGAATTTAATTAATGTATGTTGGTGCAAGTGCTTCCCCACAGGCAATTCCATTCTGTGAATCCATAGAATCTGGGAACTTTTGTTGTAGTGCCAGCTACTGGAATAGCTACCTTGTGTCTGCAGCACCTACCCGACTCCGTGAAGAGCTTTTTTTTGAGGGTGGGGACCTTGAACTTGCCCAGCTCCCTCGTGAAGAGCTTTTACGATGTTTATAAAACTAGTTTACAGATGCATCTGAAAGGAGCATGTTCAGGTAATACTCATACATACATTTGAATGAATAAATTAATAAGGCTCTACCTCAAAGATCTTTGCATAAATCATTGATATTTTACTTCCTAGCATTTCAATTTTGAATTTGCAAGGAAAATGCAGATAAACTTATAATGCCTGAATATTTTCTATTTGTATGCTGTCTTACCTGACAAAATAATATACCTCTTCCTCAGCTGTCGTGAGCATTTGAAGCAGCAGAGTATAACTAGAGTCTTGTTAACCCTTCATATTCTCCTTGACGTTCACTTTGATGGAGATAATGTGCTCCTACCCTGTAAAGATTGCCAAAGAAGTATTTAGTGAACCCACAAAAATCTAGACTGCTCTTAGAAACTGTGGACCTGTCTGGAGAGACTCAGGTCCTCCTAATAGGAGGTAATTTTATGATGTAACCCGAGTCCTTGTCTAATAGCACCAGTAGTGATAGATACTTATTTTGCCTCTGTCCTGGAGTATGTTCGTCAACTCTCCACGTGTCTACCTGGCTTGAAATGGCTCCTTGACTTCAGTAAAGCTAATGTCATTATTAGGTTTTGAGAGCTACTCTTGTTATTCTTTAGGGTTTAGATAAACCAACTTTTCTGCTCACTGCTACTTTGTTGTGTTTTACATTCAAACATTTTTGAAAATGTGTATTACATTTGAATTTTAATAAGTGATATTTATACTTAATGTAGATGTACAAAGAACTGAAGATAGTTATAATGTGAAGCTGTATTTAGAATTCTTTATAGAGCTCTTATCTGTGAAACATTGTTTTCCATTATGTTTGGAAATATAAAATGTGGATGAAATTATTTCATTAAAGTCATATTTTTAGTAAAAAAAAAAAAAAAAAGAATAAGAGCTTGTGCTAATATTGTCTAGACAAGATATCAGGTCTACATCGTGTCCTGTGAATAACTTCTATGAAGACAAAAGAAAGAAAGAAAGAAAGAAAGAAAGAAAGAAAGAAAGAAAGAAAGAAAGAAAGAGGAAAGGAAAGGAAGGAAGGAAGGAAGGAGGAAAGGAAGCTGCAAGACCCAGGAATATACTTAAATCGAAAAAAAAAATTATCTAATAGTTACCAGTATGATCAGCTCAAATAAACTCTCTGCTTCTTAACTGATGTTTCCATTCCTCTTAAAGATCAAAGGAAGTTGTTATATTTAATTTCTTTTAGGTACAATTTCCACATTTGAATATTTTCAGCTATAATGACTTTCACAAACTTGGAGGCAACAACAACTGAGAAAATAGATGACCATTAAGTGAAGGTGTTGCGTAATAATTCATGAAAAATATCCTTATTTTTGACCTTTTTCTCTTCTTCAATTTTACCTGGAAATATTTAATGTTTGCGTCTAGTATGCACAAATGAACTCTTCCCCATTAAAGAAACCCGTATTAGCTGAACCTCAGGTTGACTACACAGTAAGGATATAACTACCACGATATGTATTGTTTTCTCACTCTCCACCTGCTACTTCAAAGCATGAGGACACATCTAAGGTTAGGAAAGGGAAAATAAAAGCATTTTTAATGCATTTTAAATTTATTTGAAGATATAATTTTAAATTAGTATGTGTACAATAACAGGTCACATAAAATTTTTGCCTTGATAAAATTGTAAAGTTGTTCGATATCTGCATTAAAGCATACAACCTAATGACTGGAAGAGAATCAGTGTTATCTTCTATGATGGACTATTAAGTGAAAGAAGTGTGAAAAGTGGATGCCTACAGAAGAAAAGAGCACTTGACAATGAAAAAACCCACTCTATTATAGCAAGCATGAAGCGTCAAAAGAGAACAAAGCCTCGATAATTTCAAAGGACAAATAACGAATGAATGTTCAGCCACTTCAATACGCAGAAGTGGAAACGTTAAGTGATAAGTAGATGGGGATTAGAATTAAGCTTTCTTAATTTCAGCACGTAATTGGCTTTAGCGGCAGATAATGGTTTGATGTGTAAAGATGCCCCGTTTTTAAATATTATTCATAACCAATAGAGTTATCAGTTGCAAAGCATAAAATCCATTTCAGAACCCCCTAAATTGTTTCCAAAGCCACCTCAGTAGCTTGTTAAGAACCACATTAAAATGCGTGAAAATCTGGGCTGTGGTAAAATGTTCCAAGCAGAGAGATGAGTACTGAAAATTGTTTTTTCTTTTCTGTTGTTTGTGCAAGGAATAATATCTTCACATAGTTTTTAAAGCATTATTCTCAATGAAAAATTTACTGGGAGAAACTGATAAAGGCTGGCCATACTAAACATCGGTAAGGGTGTGGATCAGCAACTCCTGTATATTGCTGGTAATGGTGGACATTATGTAACATAGATATATTGCAACAGAATTCATATTTCTGTGGGATTTTTAAAAAATTTTCAGCAGGCTAAATTCAAAGTGTATTGTTGAAAATCAAAAGCAAATATATACTAATGTATAATATTATTTTCCATTTATTTATCGAAAATGGCAGGACCGTTGGTCTATGCACACATTCATATAGACAAGGAGACTGAAATAGACAAGCACAGAAAAAAAAGAAGATGATAGAAAAAGATTACAAAGCATAAAGCCATCAAGGTAACAGAAGATGTTATGGTGCCATTTAAACTGTTTTTTTTTTTTTTCATTTTCAAGATATAAATGTTCAAAACTTAAAAATACCTCTGAATATAAGACTTATATGATGCTTAATAATGTACATATATAATATGCATATTTATCACACATAAACCTGTGTATAACATTTCATATATATGTCTATACGATTGAAGGACAATCATGGATTTCTCATAATTTGTGTGTTTTTATGTCAGAAAAAAACATGATTATGTTCTTGACAACTGAGTTAAATAGGAATGGGCCCTCAGAAGAAGCCAGCAGGCAAGAGAAGGTGTCCTGCCACCGTAGGATAAACAAATACTCTCACCATAGGGCAGACTTCAAGACAGAAGACCAAACAGAGGCATACCTCCTTCAGGAGAAATCTCAGGGATGGATAGGCTAAATAAACCTCTTTCACCTTGAAAAAGCCTTAAAGACTCATTAAGCCAACCCCCTACAGGAAACACCCCTGTACTGTATTCATGCTGGTTTTTTTGTTTGTTTGTTTATTTTGTTTTGTTTTGTTTTTTACTAGCTTCCCATTTGATGCTAGTTTAATCAGATTGCCTGAGGGAAAACTGTGTTATAATCTTATTGACTGACCATACTTTTGTCCCACCTCATGCCCACTTTGCCCCGTGTTTTGTATATTAGACTTGCCTCACCTCGTGGTTTGGCTTTGTAATAATCCCTAAATAAAGAAAATTCCTTGGCAATTCACTTGGGTGAATTCTGTCCCTCTCTTGGACAAAAACTTTCTTTTTTTCCCAATAAATCTATTATATTCTTAATTTCCATTTTTCCTAAAAGTTATCCTTCAGCTTTAGAGAGTGTGGCTCATCTCAGGTTTCTTTCAGGTTAGGAGTTTCATTCCCTTGTGTCAACTACTGCAAGAATAATTATTCAAGCACAATCATGGGAGACAGATTTTGCAGGTTAAAACTGCAGCTGTGATATATAATATTAATATACTAGTGATAAGTGAGGGACTCCAGTAATGCTTGACTTCTATCTGGATGGAGTTAATAACCTTACTCTTTCTTTTTTAAAAAATAATTTTATATTATGACCATATTTATGTAATGGTTTGTGTATAGGTATACCCCCAAAGACTCATGGAGCCATGGGGCAGCTTCTGGGGTTTGTAATTGATTATTGTGGAAATGGGTGCTGCCTCTCCCCTGGGGCAGGTGATCTGCATTTCAATGTAAGGTAGGAAGAGAAGTTAACTATAGTGCTCTTGCTCTGTGCCCACCACCATGGAAGGTTGCCCTCTGCCATGTGCCAGTTTGCTTTGCAGTCAGCTGAATATAGACTGAAACCTCCAGAAACTGTGAGTTAAATAAACCTTTCCTTCCCTCATTTTCAGTGGCGAGTGTTTGTCCCAGCAACGAGCAGCAAGTAACTAAGACAATATATATTCAGATACAGGTTTTCATCATATTCAGGATCATGTTAAAATCACTATAATTATATAACTAAGGCTGTGTCTTAGTTACTCTTTTCTCGTTGCTCGGACAAACACCTGACACTCAAAATGAGGGAAGGAAAGTTTATTTAGCTCATAGTTACTGGAGGTTTCAGTCCATATTCAGCTAGCTCCAAAGCAGACTGGCACATGGCAGAGGGCAAACTTCTATGGCAGCGGGCAGAGAACCAGAGCACTGGGAGAGCTAGCAGCAACTCAAGCAGCTAACTTCTCTTCCTACCTTACATTGAAATCCAAATCACCTGCCCCAGGGAAGAGGCAGCACCCATTTTCACAATAATCAATTATGAATTCCAGAAGTCTCCCCATGACTGCATGAGGCTTTGGGGGCACGCCTATACACAAACCATAACAGGCTGGCTTTAATGTACGTTTATTTCAGAGATCCTAACTGAGCCTTCTCAGTACAAGGAGGAGTGTACCATCATACCGGGTTTCTGATGCTTACTTTCAGAAAACAGCTCTTTAAGATCTCTGGCACTATTGTTGAGACTCTGGGTAAAAGCATAGATTAAATTGTACCCCTTATCTTTTCAAGAATTTTGGTTGAATGAAGTGAGTTCATAAAGAGAGAATTATCTTCTTAGAAAACAAATGTTGGATTTTCTGTTTTGAAAGAGTAAGGTTATTGGGCTGGGGAGATAGCTCAAGGGCATAAACACTTGCTTGGCAAGGCCAAGGTCCAGAGTTCAATCTCCAGTACTGAGGAAAAAAAAAAAATGCTACAACAGCCCCATTCCTGGGCCCTCAAACTTTGGGCTGGCAAGATGGCTCAGCAGTCTAAAGCACCTTCTTAGGGAAGCTTAGGCAATCACAGGGACCACAGTTCAATCCCAGGCACCACGTGCTGTGCGAGCCAGACCTCCAGGGCAGGCTGAGCAGGTTATAATATAAAAAAAAAAAAATAGAAAAAGAAAGAGTAAGGCTATCAATTCCATCCAGATTGAAGTCAAACATATCACTGGGGCCCCCCACTTATCACGAGATGTCATTCCAGACACCTTGCAGTAAAGGAAAATCAGCAAAGTAATGATTTTATATGTATTTTAGTATGTATAGATATGTTTATATGTACATATATCTATCTATCTATCTATCTACCTATCTATATATATATATACAAACATTTTTACAAACAATTCTAATATTCTTAACCATTTTCTAAACTTGTAAGTCTACTTGCTATACCTATACCCAGCAGTAAGTATAGTAAAAAAGCTACAATAGATGATTTAGTTTAATATTTTCTGAAAGCCCTCAAAGCAGTGAGTCAGCAAAAGTTTAACAATGAAATAGCAAAGAACTACTATAATACCTTTTACTATCTAGGATTCCAAATAATGAGGTTTTGGGTTTTGAAACCATACCTATGCGTACATTAAAAAGTCTCTTATGTTAATAAGCTGGAGACATTGGAAATCATGATAATTTTAGTATGACTTGCACTACTATATGAAGTAAAGGAATAAAGTAGCTTTCTTTCTTTCTTTCTTTCTTTCTTTCTTTCTTTCTTTCTTTCTTTCTTTCTTTCTTTCTTTCTTTCTTTCTTTCTTTCTTGTTTTGTGGGACCAGGATTCAAACTCATGACCTTCCACTTGCCAGGCAGGCACTTGTGCCTGAGATCTATCTCCCCATCCCCAAGACCTTTACTTCTTACATAGAAGTCTAACATCTTCTATGATGACCATAAAATTGTGTTCGAGTAACTACATTTCTTGTAAATAGAATACAATGTCGCACTATGCACAGTTACTGACACTAGTTCTATGACACTGAGTAGTACATTAATTTGCTATAACAGGATGTCATCCTTAAAAAGCACTAGAAGGCTGAGCTTCACTTTCCTTCCTGAAATTTCCTTATGTGCTCCCAACACATTTTCAAGTGAAGGAATTCCGCATCCTGTGCAACATTTGAAGTTCCCAGGGTGAAGATGGTGAGGGAATACAGGAAAGGACAAAAGGTAGAATTCAGTTTCTTATAAGTTCTATATGTTTTTGGTCTACGAGTCTGGTATTTAATCCATATATATGATAAGCAGATTTATAACAATTTATAAAATAGATAAAACAGGGATGGAGAGAAGGGGAGAAAGGCTCTGGATGTATTGTGTATATGTTCCAGTTCCCTATGATAAATGTAATAATTATGTACTGCAAACGAGTACTAATAAAATTTTTAAAATAAGGAAAGAACGAAAAGAGAAACCTGAAGCAAGGGGAAGCCTGCTCTCCTGATGGGAAAAGAATTAAGGAAGGAGAAGGAAAAGGACGGAGATCCTCGTTGGCTGCAGCATGTTTATTTATACACTAGAGAAATTGAATGTCACGTGAAACCGCTCTAAGAGTATATTCACGTGACTTACACAGTCCTCTGGGCTCTTGAGGCAGGCCTTGTTCTACCCCTCACTTATAATGGATCTTGAGTTTCAGTGACTCCCCAAATCTCCTCGTTTTATCTTGTGGTTAAAAGCAATGGCTGGTCCACTAGAGTTGGAGGAGCTCCATTTGGAAGATTCTACAGCAGATCTTCCTATTTTCAAACTTTTTTCACTCTAGATGAACTTCTATTTAAGCTGACCATTCCACGTCTAAATATTTTAAGCCTCTGCATACAGAGATGTAACTCTATACCACACATTATTCTAGAGCAGTGATCTAGTGTAGCAAATACCACTGCAGTCGCAATTGTTTTGTACCTCTTGTGGTTGTACATTCCTACTGGATGTTAAAGAACAAATTAAACTGTAACCTGTATTAGTCAACTTTGCTAGATTAAAGTCAGTTACATCACCTTGAGATTTACCTGGGAACCACGTGTAGCATCTCTAGTTCCTCATTCAGTCAGAGTCAGAAGTCTCGATGTGTCTCAGTCATTGCTTGACCAAGTTCTTTGTTTGGTTTTGTTTTTGCTGTACCGGAGATTGAACTCAGGACCCTGCCCTTGCCAGGCAATTGCTTCTTCTACTGAGCTATCTCTGCAATCCCTTGATCAAATCCTTTGTATGAAAGCTTAGGAGGCCTTGGCTCCTAGTGGCTCTCCTTTGGCACACTATATACCTTTGGTTAATATCCTCTGTGGTCCTACAATATCTTTGATCAGGAGTTTATATAATTCATCAGATTTTCAAGATGTCACTGAAAAGTTCCTTCATGTCCTGGATTCTCACTGACTCCTGACACAGCTGGCACCAAAATATCGGCTGTTGTCTTAGCCAGTTTATCTTTCTAGAGTTTTGTCTCCATCTCTAGTTGTTGAACATCTAGAAGAAAAGGTTAACAACTTAATATTAATGTTATTAGAATATTGAGCAGCTTGAAACATAAAATAGAACTGTTATTTCTAACAGCAATGGATATTCTCATTGTTGAATCCCTGGAGAGCCTGGTAGGCAGTAGTTACATAATTTTATACAGAAAACTTAAAGTCGAAATCATGCACAATACTGTAGCATAACAATCATGGTGAGCATTTTTGTGACACATTTAAATTTCTCTTATGACATAAAATAGTTTTCCAAATCAATCATCTCTATGTAGTAGGTAAGAAGCATTTACCTAACTCATAGATTTTTAGGAGCATGTCACTGGAAGCCAAAGTTAGTAAGGATATTCAAGCAATGAACTATGACATGTTTAACTGCTTTGCCAACGTGGGCAGAAGCACAATAAATCCTGAGAAAGTATCACTTGAAGCATGGCCTCATATACAGAGCCACGCTCTGGAATGTAATTGACATTCATTTGCCAGAAATGACTGAGGTGAAACCCTCAGAGATTAACCCCCATGAAAAGTAAGGTAAGATGTATTTCATATGAAAAATATTGTTTAATGATTTTGAGGGCCTGTTCCTGAGTAAAGAACAGGCTATTTGTGCAATGCAGAAACGTTTTGATGGAAAATGGAATGGGAGCAGAAGCCTGTTGATGGTTCCTGAGACACCAACATTGACAAGAGATAGCAATCTGTCTATAGAAGCATTTCACTTTGTGAGAGGCACTGAAAATTGAGAATGGAAATGACACATAAAACGGCAGACATGGTGTGACCAAATGCAAATTGGAAAGTTTGAATCAAATAAAAAGATCTTTCTGGTTATTGTGGATGATGGAGGTTTCAGTGTAGTACATCACATCACCAATATGAGCACTGTCTCTAAAGAGGTTAAGTGAAGAGATAAATGATCTCCTAAGACCCATAGGAGAATGTTTTGTGCATAAGAAATACTTATAACCTGTATTCAGGATGAGGAGGAGGAGACCATAACATAACATCAGCTTCCTGAAGAGGAGCCGTTTGTGAAGAGACACCTTCTGCCATGGAAACCAGCCTTACTGTTGAGAGAAGACAAAGCACATGAGGGAAGCAAACTGAATGAATGTGTCTGGGATAATGACGATTAATGATATCAAGGAAGTTAGATGATGCAGTTTGCCAAAAGGATAACTACTGTTGTTTAACAGATGAAAAGGGAAAATGATAGTTTGCATCTCATATCCAAAAAGCTGAATAAAGTGCATCTGCTCATGTGTGATCAGTTCTGCCACAGTATCGCAAGAGCAAGTACTGGTTTTATGTAGAATATGTGGGATATACAGCCACTAAAAATGGTGGTAACTGCCACTGACCCCAGTGGGCATATGTCAAGTTGGAAAATAACTGAAAAAGTTGCTAAAGACAGACAGGTCAACTCTAAAGAGTTGAACATTAGAGAGAGCCAGATTGACTCTTTCCAAAGCATCTTTAGACATGGATATAATTGTTATTAAAGAAGTGGCAACCAGTTCTTGACAATATCAAGAGAGGGGTTAAATCACGGGCTATTATCTTAAGTGTTGGATCGAACCAATTAGTATTACCAAGTAGAGTCTGAAAATCTATTGGTGTTGAATGATGATTAAACTGGATCTGAGTAGCTTGGGGACTAATAAGTCTCTACTGGTTAAATTTATCTATAGATGAAAAATGTGACATAATTTATACCTTTTCATGAGATACTACTGCACATTCATTATGTAGGGCATTGTCCAATTCTGTAAGCATCTATTGTAAGGTGGATGATGTTCAGGTGCTAGGAGAATGTAATCCATGTGATGAAACAGCCTGATTAATGATAAAATGCCTTCAGCCACAAACTGCTGACATAAGATCAGACTATTTGTCATTGTTTTTTGTGGCAAACAGTGCCATTAAAAATGACACATAGGAGCCTGATAGTTAGTGGAAAGCTTACTAAATGTTAAATTTTTCTTTATTTTACGATGGAGAGGGATTATGTAAAAACAGTCATTTACACCAATGATCATGAGGGAAACACAAAGAAATAGCAACACGAGGGGGCAATCCTGGTTGAAGTGTCCCTTAGGTTCCAAGGTTTGTTAAGGGTCCCGTTATCCTGACTTCTTTTTATTCTATAAAAATACTGGAATATTTCAAAGGCTATTGGAAGATTCTAGATGTTCCTCAATCACCTACTTATTAACTAGTTTACAGAATGCTGTAAACTGCGCTGATCAGCCAAAACAGGGTCATCATATATCCAGCTATCTTGGATGTTTATTGTGCAGTCAGGAAAGAAATTAAGGCTCCTCTCACAAATGTGAAAGAAAACAGCCTATACCAAAATGGTCCTTTTGGAGGAATAACTAGAAGAGAACTGCTCTTTCCCTGACTGTTTTTATCAAGCCCTTGAGTGGAGAGGAGACCTTGTAATACTTGATGAGTTCTTGGAAGTGGAATTTGATCATATATGGGAGGGCAAGACAAGGCCACTGTAACTAAAGCAATCAAGCTACCTCAGTCTTGAGAAAAAAGCATCCTTCCTGAACAGTTTCAGCAATTACTTGCTAGGCAACCTTGTATCTCCCCAGAGTACACTGAGACAACAATGAGTCCCAGCAATGAGTCACCAAAGTTAGGACTAACAAAATATGCCTCTATATTCTATAATACTTCACAATCTAATAGATTGGGTAGTGTATGAGAGAGGACATAAGGTAAAAAAAATGTTTACAATGGCGTTTGCATTTCTTCAAGTTAAAAATGTGCTTCTACTAGAAAGGAACACTTCCACACCTGATAGATCTATAGTTCCTACATCTAGTGATCATGCCATTGGCCAACAGTTTGAGTAAAAAGTGACACATTAGTGTCTATGTCTCAGAATTCTTTGCTTTTTTTTAAATAGTCAATTCCCTCTCTTGATGATCCCATTTGATCTATTCAACTCAACAAATCAAAGCACCCTAAGACCTGAAATCCATGCATCTTCTTTCTCCCTTTATAGGTTTTTCAATTTTTTGTAAAAGAAAAAAATGGCCAATTGAGCAATACATGATTCTGGAGTGACTTGAAGAGTATTTTGTGTAGTTTGAGCCATAACTTTGACTTCAATATAATCAATGTCAATGTACCAGGTAAAACCTGGAGACTTTGTAAAGTGAGACTGCTGCAGCCCAGCAGGAGCCCTAGTGTTCCTTGGGGCCAAAATCCATAGACTCCAGAAGGAATAACCTGTATCCTCTTTGCAGGAGTTGCTGTGAATCCTGAGGAGTTACAGAGGCCAAACCTCTGACGGCTTCTAATAATGACCTTGGTGGTGAAGGTAGGGCTGGTGAGGAATCAGAAAAAGTGCCCATTGTTTGGTGGGATGAGGGAGGCCCCACTGGAAGTTTTCTGGAATGAGTTGGCCTCTGCATCAGTTTTTTTATCTATACTCACTGCCTCATTTTTTTCTCATCTACACTTTGTAGAGACACTAGAACTGTTTTTTGAAGGGGAGAATAATGCCTCTTTTGCTCTCAGTAGTGCAGCTGGGTAGATTCAGGCAAAATGTCCCCACCTCCATAGCTGCAGCAAGGAACCTTGCTCCTTCTTTTTTTCTAGGCTCTGGATTAATATCCTTAGTAACAGCTGCTACAGAGGCAGGCTCTTATATGTATGAGGGTATAACAAACAATGTCTGTACAAATCTGAATCACTTCAGACAAATTGTAAAGCCTCCTTACACCATTTATTTGCATTTTTAAGGGCCAATTGTTGTTCAGTTAATTTGTTTGCCTCTGACTTGCTGGTAATCTTTTCTGTAGCCTGCAAAAGATATGCCACTACCATAACATGATGAAAAGACTCATTAGGACCCTGACTGTTGGATGTCACATCAAAGAATGTCTCACCTTCTTCCCTCCAAGGCCTTATTGCAACTATTTTGTTTTCTCATATATTTGCTATCCAGTCATTACTTGTGGCAACAAAGCCACCTTCCACAACAAACAATCTCCTGAACTTAAACATGCTATTGTTATTCCTTTCCAATCATTTGAGGCCTTAGCATCACATAAACTCTACTAAACCTAAGGTAAAAGGGTCCATGGTAGGTTGTAGAGTTTCTATGGAGCTTTTAGGGCCTTATGTAGACACAGCTTAATGAAGAGTTGTGGCTTATTCTGAATTATTGGGTATTCCTTCCATGGACTCCCCTACCTGTCTGACTCCTATTAATAAAAATTGCAAGGGAAAAAAAGAGAGGATGATTCTACTCCCTGAGAGGCAGAAGTTTTGACCTGTGGTACAGCAAATTTCTGTGAACTGAAGAGGAGGAAGCTGCCACTTCTGGTCCAGTTACTATTCTCAATTTTACCCTGGGTAGTTGTGAAGCTAAAGCTGTAGTAAACACTCGCTGGGGGAAGATCTTTCTGTCACCCACCATTCCTTCCTTATCTGATGGAGCAAAGCTATAGGGTTGAAGCTGTATTGATGGCACTGTTGCCTTATTATTTCTTTTCTGCTAGGACTTGCTTTTAAAATAGTACTGAAGTAGAATCTTCTGTGGTCATCTTAATAGGCACAGACCATCAAGACACTATAATCCAGCTCTCACAGAGAAATGTAAGTATGGGCATCTATAATAGAAGGAGAATTGGTATAAATATTCTTTGTTGTTCTTGAGAAACTACTTGCCTCATGTTTCATACTTGATATAATCTACACACTTCTCTTTTGTTTGATTCTCAGTAGCCAATTTTGCTTTTTTGGCCCTAAAGAGCTATTGCTTTCCTCAATCCTAGTGAGCCCATTTCTCTCTTTGGCCTCTCTAGATACCATTTCTGTCTTTTGCTTATCTAGCCTATTTCTCGCTTTGGTCAGGATTAAGATGGTGAGCGCATGGAACACAGACAATTGTAATACAGAAAAGAGGCCAAAGAGAGCCCTCAGTCCCGATGGGAGAAGTACCGAAGAAGGAAGAGGAGGAGTAGGAAAAAAGAGATGGAAGGCGGGCTCCCCAACAGTTTCATCACATTTATTAAACACTCGGGTGGTTGAATGTCATGTGAAGCCCTTTAGCTTAAGCGTTTACCTCAGGTGTGCAGGGTTCTTGAGTATTAGAGCTGCTTATTCATGTGGCTGACCCCACGCATCTATGTTCTTGAGGCTGACCCTGGTCCAACCTATGTGTGTGATCCTCTCCAGCTTCAACCACTCCCTACAAAGTAGAAATTATAAGTGGGCAAAGAACAGACTGTCCAGACAAGCGTTGTGAAAAGGACAAACATATGTTCTGCGGCAACTACCCTCTCACCTCAGATCTTAAAAATGCTGGCCATAGAACAGGAAAAAGGAAAACAATAGTGTCACTGCTGTATAAATTCATCTATAAAATCCTCTCTCTTTAATACTAGTGCTGCAGTCCACCCAGCTGCCACTGACTCTTTGAGGTTTCTCTTGCCATTTCCTAGTGTTACTCACCCATTGGAGACCTCCTGTGCTGTCTGCTGCCCTTGAAGTCTAGCAATTTCCTGTCTGGTCCACTGACCTCCAGACCTTAGCCATTGACTCTGGTGATTAGCCATTCCGGCTTGCCATCAGTGGGTATTCTGAGCACCATCTGAAGGCTTCTTCTGCAGCCTGTCAGGGACACTATCTTTTTCTGCTATTAAGTCTCATTAGCCCTGCCCTTTCCTGCTGATGCCTTTGTAAACCTTGTACCTCATAAGGCAATTTTTAGTACTTTTCTTATGGCATTTTTGTGACCTTTTCCAGTGCCCCTGCACATACAGGTTGTGGATTAGACATACTGCTGTAAGAAAATATCATAAGGGGATGACACTGGGAGAAAATAAACCTGTGTTCTGTCATAGCGCCGAATGCTAGAATTCTGAAATGATGTTTCCACGTAGAAATGCTTCCCCAAGACTGCTGCATCTTTCCTTGCTGTTTCTGGCCTTCTGGTGACAGCTGTTCATGCTTGGCACTTGTTGACTTGTGTCTGGAGCACTCCATTCTCTGCCTCTGCCATGACGGAGCATTTCTTCTAAGGGATTCTATGGCTACCTCCAAATTTCCTTCTTCTTATAAGGATATAAGTAATATTAATAAAAGCCCACCCAATATTAATATTCGTTAATATGGTTACTTATTTTTTTTTTCTTTTTCGAGACAGGGTCTCACTATGAGTTCAGGCTGGCCTTGAGCTCACTTTTGTAGCCCACGATGGTCTCGAACTCGCACCGATCCTCCTGTCTCAGCCTCCCGAGTGCTGGGATTACAGGCGTGCACCCCCATGCCCAGCTAATATGGTTACTTATATTTAACTAATTACCTGTGTAAAACAATATTTCCCAAGAATTCAAACTCATTTATAATGGGGATTTGGACCTTACTTTTCCTTTTGATGAATATAATTCAATTCATTACAGACAAATTTTATAACGTTTTATTCCATTTCATAACCATGTGTGAATGAATATATTACTATCATAGATATCATAGATGATATTAAATACACAATCCATGGATTGTTCATTTATGTTATCTTTTATAATGTTACTATTATATTAAATGACATATACACACTCAAACACAAGTTTAACGGAAATCATCTGTCTTCCTAGAAAAACAGAGAGACTGAAGCTAAAACGTAATTTTAAAATTAATTATTACATGTATATCATTACAATTGACCATATTCACAAAGTCTAATTCTGTATTAAATTGTTTTAAAACTATTTGTGCATAAAGATAAGCCTTAATATTTACAATCTAGGGCCAGCCAGATAGCTCAGGAGACTAAAGTGATGGCTTAGGCAAAGTGCAGGGTCTGGGGCTAGATCACTGACACCACATGCCTGTCAGTCTTGCCCCAGGGTGTGCAAAGACTGGGAATGAGACTGGGCATGGTGGCACACAGCTGTAATCTCTGTGGGTGAGAGGCTGTAAATAGGAAGATTACTGAAGTCCAATCTGTACAGTGTACCTATAAACCCTGTAATAAAATACATTTTAAAGAAAGGATATTTACAACCTAAATGGAACATAAAGATTCTGAATTAAGATACATTACATGTATAGATATGAATTCTGAGAGCTTTAGAAAATGTCAAGTTGTTATGTATTGATTAAAAACTGTTGATCCAGCTCTTGAAAACCTAGCAACACCTGTAAAAACTCATAAAATGTGCTATAAATTAAATAGTCATCACTTATATTTAAGATAACATAAAAATATTCAGGAATATTGCGATGAAAATATTATCTAAATTACAAACACTTTGCTGTCTAATTCATCATCACTTAAATACTTCAATCTTCTGAGCCTCATATTTCTATACAACTTAACAATAATCCTGCATACCATCCTGATAATAATTTCTACTCCAGGGGCTAAGTGCAAAGTCATGAGTTTGAATCCCGGTCCCCGCAAAAAAAAAAAAAAAAAAAAAAAAAAAAAGAATTTCTACCCCATATAAAGAGATTCATTTGTAACAAAATTTCTACATCACACTGCACTTGCTGAATCACTGGACTAAGTGTTATCATATCTCAACACTGCCCTGTACATTAAAGGTGGTCTTGATTCTCACTTGCTTTAAGATTGTGATACCAATATATCCAAAACTAGGATTTTACATTCCCAGGAGATATCAGCTATTGTGTTGTGATGAAAATTATAAACTACATATAATAAAAATGTGAAATTCTAGTACAAATAATCATTTTATATGATTCAAAAAGATTGAAAGACAGTTAAAAAATCTTCCTGGGCCAGAGATATAGCTCTGTGGCATTAGCACTTGCCTAGAAAGTGAAAGATCTCTACGTCAATCTCTGGTACCAGGAAAAAAAATAGTTTTCTGAATATAAAATTATTTTTCCAGAAGAATTTATATAGACAACAAGTTTGGTGTATTCTGTTATGTTTCATCATTATTTGGGCAATATTGACATTTGAGTCAAATTTATTCCATTTCCGTTCTTCAGCAGATTTAGAAATATCACCTTAAGGAACTGATTCAGATAATAAAAAGTATATTTATGAATGCATCAATATTCATTTTGTGAACCAATTAGTCATGATTAATGTTTGAGCCATAGTATATATAATAAATAAAACACTGCTCTAACATACAGCACTAGTATGTTCTTACTCTAGCACTGGTTTCAAGTTCAGATATGCAGCAGTTCCCTTATTCTTCCAAGGACACTGGTTCTTCTTTGTCTTTGATCATCTAAATCACATCTCAGTTTACTTACAACCCTAGTCAAGAAAATACATAATAAATTTTCTATTAATTATTCAACTTCTGGGCCAGGGAGATAGCTCAGTGGAATAAGTGCTTTCCTGGTAAGTACAAGGTCCTAAGTTCAATCCCTGGTACAAAAAAAACAAAAAACAAAAAACAATTCAACTTCTGTGGCTTTACGAAAATTTAAACATCTAAGTTTTAGTGAACTATTTGATAATGTAAATTTATTGTTTGATTTTATAATGATTTAGAATTTTTTTCAATTATTCTAATCACTCTAGGTATGAATGTGCTAATCTCCCTTTTAATGTTTAAGAATAAATGTGTAAGACAATGTGAGAAAATAAGTAGTTAATAAAAAACCAAGAATAACATTTGGAATCAAATAATGAAGAATTTCCTAGTAATAAATGTTAGTAAAGTATATCTTTGAAAATAATTACTTCCCATTCTCTATATAGGTACAATTAAGCTACATTTATTTGACTTTTTTTTAGAATACTGCTATTTCAAGCAATTAATACTCCAATTTAAATTTATGAAAACATTTATTTGCTTAAGGCATACACTTGAATTGGATTCTATTAAGTTATTCTTTTAATGAAGAGTTAAAAAAAGTAAAAAGCTTTACAGTTCAGATATATGACTGCAAAACAAAGTGAAAAAACTATATATTTCATAATTAGCACAATACTTGGGAAATCACTGGCTTTAAATTTCTGTGCACAATTTAAGTCTTTCCAAAACACACTGCAAGTTTCAGCACTGAAATGATATTTGAAAGGATGTGAAGTATTTGAAAAATCTGAGCCTCTAGCTCTCTGATGCGCTACTTGTTCTCATTTGCATTCTTGAGAAACCCAAAGATCCTTTGAAGGAGAAAGCTGAAATTGTGATCATGCTTCACGACCCTTTTTATCATCTTACCAAGTATTTAGCATACGCATATCAATACATTTGCATGAATGAAAGAAATAGTAATGTATATTTTTCAGAAAGACTAACGGATGAGTGTGACAGATACTTCAAGCAGAAATAATGGAATATAGTCTTGAACCATAGTCAAAGAAGTAATGCGGTACTTTAAACAATCAGTTATGATCCTATTTAATAAAACACATGGAGAATAAATCAAATCATAAAAGAAATATGTACAGTATGAATCAAAAGCTATAAATTTTGACCTAATTCAGAGAATTGAAATCACAGACATCGAAAAATCAAAATGCCTCCTGCCTGTAGTGTTTTTATATAGAAGACTCAAAATACACAGTAATGGTGCAGTAATCTTGGAGAAAATAATTTTAATATTTGAAAAATTATATCACAAAGTACTGAAGTTAGAATGCTTTTAATCTACATGGGAACAGAAAGGGTGAATTTGGCTAGCTTTAGCATTATATGTATGGAGATATAAAGTCATTAAAATGGGTAACAACAGTGGCAGAGTAATTTGATTTTAAGGAATTGCTTAAGAACACGGAGCAATTTGGCTGCAGATAATTAATAATGTAGTTCCACGCAATGAAATTTTCAGACACCCTGACAATGTCTTAGTTAAATTGCATAAGCAAGGTAAAGCAATTATCAGGAATAAACATGAAAATTCCTTCTGTTGTAGGAAATTTCTTCTTTTGTTACTTCACATTCACATTTACATAGAGTAATCAAGGTTTATTTAACCTAAGAGCAGCCACCTAGCCTTCTACCATGATTTTAAGTCATTTCAGAGATAGTTGGTATCGTGGAAGAGTGTACAACTGTGACAACAACACTTTCAGTTTGCTGTAGTACTAAAGCTTGTTACCACTCTATTAAGAGTAAATAACTCAAAGTCATTAAAATATCAATATTTATCTAATGCACAGTGTTGTTATTTTATCATTGTTTAATTTATAACTGAACCAAAATTTTTAAATTTTTACCTTATTTTCACTGTCTGTTGACCTTTTAGAAATATAAGACAAATGTCTAATGCAACCACTGTGTCAGTCTGTGTGGAGATTTCACAAAATAATTGGCTTAGTAGTCCCATTTGACTTAGCTATTCCTCTTTTAGGTATCCTTGTAGAACCATAAAAACATTATATTCCAGTGATATAAGCATCCCCTCATTTATAGTAGCATAGTCTGTTATAGCTAAATGTCAGTAACAATTCAAATGCCCATTAACTAATAGGTTTAAAATCAGTATTATGCAATACAACAATACTATTGAATACAGATTATTTTGTTTAGTGAAATGTTGTCTCATTTGTATAACTAATGTGAGGGCAATGATATGCATTGTTTCAAACACTGGAAATGTACTACTAATGTGTTTTGAAACTGTCACACTGTTATTTCTTATTAAAAGCAATACATTTTCTTAAAAATTGAAATTTTGTATCATTTGTAATTTTTCTTCTTAAATCTATATTTTATTCTCTTTCAAAATTAAAGAAAATGTAGTTTCTCTTTATACAATACACTAAAATAGGAAACTGGAGGCCTTTCTAGGTGAATGGGTACACCTTGAGACCATTCTCGTAAGTGAAAACATTGGTCATAAATGTGTAAATATCAAATTGTTGCACTGGTGTGAAAAACTAAAAATATAAACAAGGACCAATAGAATGATATGAAATAATAATAATTATGAAATAAAAGAAGTTGTTCAGAAGAAAGGGGAACTAGACAGAAAAGAGAGCAATGGAAGAAAAAGAAAAGAAAAATTGACAAAGATAAAATGGAAACAAAGCTTTGTAAAAAGGAGTTGAAGGAAAGGGAAGAGATTAGGGAAGAAAAGAGAATCAAGATATAACTTGTACAGATAAATTCTCCATAATGAATATGATCATTATGTACAGATAAACTGTGCCAATAAACTTATTTACAAAAGAAATATAATGCAAATAGGTGCTTCATGTAAGCATAACTAACAAAATTATGTTAAATGAATGACTATATCCTAGTTTGCAAACCCATTTTTTTGATTGAGCAAAATTAACATTACAAGGAAAACACTTGTACAGGACCTTTTTTATGTATAATAATTGTGTATCATTGAATTACCTATCAACAGACAGAATCATCACTTGATATCAATATAGCAGAAATAAGTTCCCAACTTGAAAGATACCTGGACCAAGTTCGTGTTCTCTAAAATCAAAGAGTTAATTTTAGGGACAATGGAGGTTAAGAGCAAAATATATTTATTGAGGGAAAGAAAGCTTCCGATGAAGACAAGGAGAGAAGGAGACCAAAGTGGGTTGCCAAAGAATCTGCCTTTATTTGGGGTCCATGAGATGAGGCTGGTCCAAGGTGAGAAACATGGGAACTCAAGAAGTGTGCACGAGTGGGACAAGTCTATGGCCAAGCAATAAGGTTACAAGCATGATCACTCAGGTGAAGCTGACTAAATGAGGACTAAATGAGGAAGCGAGCCACATAACAAGCACACATGAATAAAGAATACAGGCTCTTCTCTAGGGAGCTGGGCTAGTGATTCCTTCTACCTTTTCAAGGTGATTGATACCTATTTAGAACATCACTCCTGCTTCAGCAGGATGGTATGGACAACTCTACCATGGATTATTGCTGATCTGTGGAAAGGAGTAGTCTAAACTTAAATGTTTTGTCTCCTTTACTTCAATTCTTTGTCTTTTTTCTCTTCTTAATTTCTTATGTCATTTCATTATGTTTTTTTCTTTCAATTTTATATGCATGTATCTGGTAATATGAACAACTAATGTGAAGATAACACTATGCATTATAACAAATGCTGTTACATTCATATTATTTTATTTAGTGAAATTTTGTACCATTTCTGTTTGAATACAATTTTGTGCTCTCATTGAAAAATAACTTGTTTTCTAAAAAGAATATAAATCCCTGATGTCAATCCCCAGGAGGGTATATAGCTGGATTTGTTTAATGTTTTGTCTTAAGATATGCCTATGTGTTCCACCATTATGAGGTGTCTTGTCTTCCATATTCGGTCCCTTGAGTGTTGAACCCTGTCTCACTGCCTATAATATTTCTACCTAACTCAGCTGCCTACAACAATGTTGCTCAAAGGAACAGATAGACAGCTATTCCTTCTACTGTTATTAGGTACAAATAGCAATACAGACAATTCATGTAACATGCAAGAGTTCAATCAAGCTCCTCATTACCAGAGTATAGCATAGTTATGACACAGCAGATAAAGAACTCTATGAAAACATGAATTGCCATCAAATTTTAATTTAGTTTATATCAGAAGCATCATAAAATGCTCCATCATTTTTCAAGAAGTTTATTTTGGGGGGCTGGAGAGATAGCTCAGGGGTACAAGTGCCTGCCTGGCAAGTGAAAGGTGCTGAGTTTGATCACAGGTCTCCCCCCCACCCCCCGCCACACACACACAAGAAACTTCTTTTATCATATGCATGTTTAAAAATTTATTAGATTTTTCATATTAGTGTGAAATATTCAAAAGTAATACTGGGATGATCAGATAGCTCCGCTGATTAAAGTGCTTGCTTTGGTAGCCACAGGGGATGGGGTTTGATCCCTGGATCCACATGCCATGCCAGTGGTGGCACATGCCTATAATCCCAGTGCTTGGGGGGCTGAAAACAGGAGGATCACACCAAGTCTGAACTGTGTAGTGATACCCTGTAGACCTTGTACTAAATACATTAGAAAGTAATACTGAATGTTATTAATTAGTGTAATTTTAAAATGGAATAAGTATGACTTATGCTGTTTGATTCCTACTCCATTGTCACTCAAATGCTAGTTCAGCAACTATGAAAAAATCATTCATTTTAGAAAATGACTTCAAATTTTTGAAAATTAGTCAGTTGGTGATGGCAAGATTGTCTATGGCATGAAGAAGAAAATAAAATATTTTTATACTATTTATGATATGCATAACTAGTTTTTAAAATATGGTAGGGTTCTCTCAATCAGTAGGCTGACTATGTAATAATATAATCTATTTTATACATAGAAGGATAGATTTGCAAAGTCAGAAGTTAGGAGGCTAAAGCAGGAGAATCATGGAGAGTTCAAGATCAGCCAGAAATGAATTCTCTTGATTTTCTTGACAGTGAAAATTTAATTTTCATTTAGACATAACTTTAAAACAAGTATTTTACTCTAAATATCCTCTAAGACAAGATCTGAATAAGTAGCTAGAAATTCAGCTATAACTACAGCAGTCATTCCCCTGAGAATAAAATATATTAGAAACAGAAAAATAAATAAATTCAATAATTTATAGCAAAGAATAAGGTAGAACAATATTAGAGAGGATGAAATGTACGCATTTAGAAACAAGGCCTTAAACTTGTTGCTGCCATTGTAAGGTTCAAAATATAACTTCTCTTTTACCTTCACCCAGTGCACATTGATGGACAAAATATCATTCCTATAAATATATGGAGGAAGGGCTGACAAGGTACTAAGCAGAATAAGAGCCTGCTTACGCAAGCACAGGGACCAGGGTTCAATCCTGTGTAGCACATGCTGTGCCAGCCCTGCCCCCAGGTACACTGAGCCAGACACCGAGTCTGGGCTTGGTATCACCCACCTGCAATACCATTTCTGGCAAGGCTGAAAACAGGAGGGTAGCTATGAGTCCGAGCTGCATAGTGAGTCCTTGTACCCCAAATACATAAAATATTCAAAAAATAAAAATAATAAATAAAATTAAACGGAGGAGTTGTAAGATCAGAAATTGCCTAAATTCTTATTTATCTATCTTTATGACAATAAAAATGTACATATACTTATCCCAACTATTTTGTGAGTCTCAGGCAAGAACATCCTAGCAGGGAAACCAGCTTAGAAAAATTAGTAAGATCTTGTCTATAAACAAAAAAAGTTTATACTTTTATACAAAAAATAGCACATTGACTTTCAGCTCATTCTTATTGTATAGCCATAGAGTACTATTAAAATGAGAATGAAAGAATGGTACCAAGATAAATAAATCACTTTAAAATATAGCAAAGGTTTTATAGGAATTTATTATTAAATACCTTTGAGATTATAATCATTTATTTTGGCAAGAAAAATCAAATAGTCTTATTTTCTTTGTTTATAAAATGCAGGTCCTCTCACATTCATTGCATTAACAATTCTATTTATAAAAAACAAAAGCAATGGTACAAACTATGGTTACACAGAAAGCTAAAAATACAAGGTTTAGAAATAGCTTTAAATGTTTTCCAGCTATAATTATTTAAATTTTGGAAAGCTGGCTTTATTTCTCTTTATTGTGTTTTTAAATAACAATACACAATACATGGTTTATTTCTGAATAGTCATGCATGAATACTTAAATCTTTATTATTGATAACATATTAATACTGTTCATAATTTAAAGTTTTTCAATCACACAATAAATGTGAATAGACTCAGATATAAGGCATGGAAATCTGTCATAATGCAGTAGGCTTTTTCTATGTCAGCAAAATTACTTTTATATTACTATACAGTGCTTGTGTCAAATAGAGCCGAAAGTCCAGAGAGAGAAAGATAAGTGGAAATTATAAAATGAAAGCTGAAGAGGACACATTTTCAAAAGCAATTAACCAGAAGCTTGAGTAAAAGCAACCAATAGAAAAATCCTAAAATTTTATATGACTATATGCATTGTGTGTACAAGTCCCAAAAATTACCTGGTGTCAACAAAGTAAGTAAATCTACTGACTTACATATTTTCTGTGATTCAAAAGCTGTACTACTGGCTTCGCAATTCATTTGTTGAATTCCTGATGTCAAGAAGATTATGGCTGCATATGACCAGGCCTTAGAGTCCATTAAACGGGATTGTTGCTCTTCTAAACAGACTATAGGAAGCCACATCTGTCTATGGGAGAACACACACTCTGTGAACTGCTTTGTGGGCCCATCCCAGACAAGACACCTGCTGGCATCCTGATCTCCAACTTCCAGATTCCAGATCTGAAAGAAATAAATATCTGTTTTTATACCCAGCTTATGGTATCTATGGCATTATTAATGGCTTAATATAATAGCTGACACTATCAGTCATTACCTAAAATGGTCTTTCTTTAGACATTAGCAATCGAATGCCCTCTGCTGAATGCTCCTCCATGTCCATCTAGAAAATCAGAAAATAAGAATAGACATGAAACATTCAAAGTATAACTTCTCTGCATCCTAAAATAAATTGCACAATTATTCGTAGGAAACAATGAGGCCAAGCTTCTTACACAGTAAAATTCCTAATTCTATAAATTTTCTTTATTCAAATAGCTGCCAAAATTGTGTTCATGCAAAACACATAGCTTCCTACAGACAGTATTTAATCGAGTAATTAGAGCATTATATATTGATCTAATTGTGCTTGCACAGTCTGTCATTACACACTTGTGTGAATTTAATCATAAACACAAAATCTAACTACAGTATGCCATGTACATACTTACCTACAATTAAATATGTGTATGAATGAACACTGTCATCTTAATCTAAGAGCAAGAGTCCCTAAGCTAAAGAATATATTAATTATGAAAAACTATCCAAAGTATTTAAACAAAAGCAAGTAAATACATTAAAAATTATTTAAAAGAGAGAAAAAATCCATTAGCTACTTCTCAGAACTTATGCATACACAGATGGATTTAATTAAAATATTTGAGTAGACTAATTTTTCATTTAATATATAGTTGGAAAGAAAATAGAGTGCTTTTAGCTAAGGCAGAACATATTTTGCTGTGAAATAATAAAATCTTTTTTCTTAAATATTAAAAATACCATGTTTATAAATAGACGTAATTTTTTTTTCTTTGCATTTTGTATTTAGTATAAGGTCTGTATGGTCTCATAGTGATTCTCCTGTTTCAGGCCTTCCAGGTGCTGGGATTACTGGCACACGCCACCATGCCCAGTCTCAATGACCATCTCAACACACCTCTGGGGAAGGGCCAGGATAGCACAGAATGCTGAGGATTGAGCCCTGATCCCTGTGTCTGCCTAAGCAGGCGCTTCAGTTTACTGAGCTATCTGGCCAGCCCTCAACATATGTAATATTCTTTATTGATATTTTCTTAGTTTTTTTTATAAAAATCCCTCTCATTACTTTTCCCCAAATAGCATAACTTTCATTCCTGCTGCCACGACCACTCTGTTTAGAAGTCCACAGATCCATAACAGGGGTGGCTGCAGGAGTGGCTTGTTGATTACACTTGATTGCTGAAATCCTTTTTCTGAGGTTATCTTTTGGTGTTTACAGGGCATACAAATATTTTTACGTCCTGTGCTAATATGGAGAGGTACATCCACCTACCCTTCCTGAAAAAAATATCTTTGGCATAAATTATCCAGTTATCTTCCTTACAAATTTCTGACCATCCCACCAGACCATTGGCGACAGCCCATGAATCTATTCAGTTGCATATCTGGCCATTCCTTGATCCAGGCAAAACGTACCCACAGGTACATTTGGGCACCTATTGTGATGATTTTCTTGCACTGCTGTCCTTCAAACATGTCCTGGAAAGAGGCTGCAATGCTGCAGGTGTCCACTTACGGGTGGCTCCTGCAGAGCCTGAAAAAACATCTGTAAACCAGGAACCTAGCCATTCCTTTCTCTAATGCCTGACTATATGGCATGCTCCGTGAGGTCACACGTGTATGCTGAGTGACAGAAGGTAAAGTAGCAGGTGTAGGAGCCATAGACATCTGGATAACTTCCTGCTACTGACTTGTATCCTCTAGATCTGCCGTGCCAGCCTTCTACCTCAGTAGACCAGATGATACCCAGGTCTGGATGCATGGTGACCTGGCAAGCTACAGTGAAGCATTGGTTTTCCACTAAGACCTAGTAGCAGGCCTGAGCTGTTTTTCAAATGCAGAGTAGTTGTCTGCGGATGATGGTAGAGCCTAATTTCCAAACCTTAGAGATCTCTGCAGCAATTCACTACTGAACAGGGGCTCCTGCAGCATCTCTACTTGTCACTGAATATGCTGGATCATATCCCCCTTGTGGTAGTGTTGCTTGCATTTCATTTGGACCTGTTTCCACACCTGTTCCTTTCCTGGGCCCCACTTAAAACTATAAACTCTCTGAATTACTTTTTAAATGATCTGGATTAAAACAACTAAGTAAGGAATATGTTTCTTCCAAAACCCAAAGCATCTCTGTGGACATTATGCTTCTTTTTTTGATTGCAGGGAAGCCAGATAAAATAACTTATCTTTTACCTTAGAAGGGAATATCTCTACAGGCCCACATTGCTGGACTCCTAGAAATTTCACTGAGGTTGAAAGACCTTAAACCCTAGTTGAATTTATTTATCCTCTGGCTTGCAAGTGTTTTGCTAAAACATTCAAAGTGCTTTCTACCTCCCGCTCACCAGTCCTGACCAGCATAATATTATCGTTGTAGTGAACTGATGCATTTATCTTGTGGGAGGCAAAGGCGTCCAAGGTCACTGTGAGCTAAAGCTAATGCAGGGATAGAGTTAATGTAACCCTGAAGTGTGACAGTGAAGGTGTATTCTGGTCATGCCAACTACAGGCACAATGCTTCTCATGGGTCTCCTGGATAGGCACAAAGAAAGTATTTGCCAAATCAAAGTTGCACACTAGGTACCGAGGATATATTAATCTGCTCAAGCAAGGACACCACATCTTGTACAGCAGCTGCAATTAGATCCACATGAATCCAATTTATAGCAATCTAACATCATTCTCCAACATCCATCTGCTTTTCTCTTCTTTTTTTTTTCTTTTTTTCAGAGACCAAATGGTAGACATCAATGAAAATGCCTTGGGAGGCACCACCCCCATTGAATCCTTCCATTTCTCCATAGTGGCACCCATCTCTATCATCCCCTTAGGGATGCAAAATTCCTTTTTTGAGTTACTACTTTTCTAGGAAAAGGCAACTCTATTTTGCCATTTGCCCTTTATAACCATAATGGGTCTCACTTATAGGTTATCAGTGTGATAGTTATTGAAGCACTAAGTATGTCAATCCTGCTTATACATTCGAGAAACAGGGAAAGTGACGACACAGTGGATACAGGGATGGCTGGACTCACGGTGAGGTGTGCATTGCTAAAACTCTACTGAGAACTTGGCTCAGTTGAGTCCGCTACTCTCCTTAAGGGCCATACTGAAGGGTCCTAATAACATTTTGGATCAGTGTCAGTTGAGAACCAGTGTTCAGTAATCCCTGCACTATCTGATCCTTTCCTTCTCTCCACTGTACAGTTAATGAGTTAAAAGGCTTCAGCTGCCTTTGGAGCAGGATGGGAGAGAGAATGATGCCGCAGCACTTTCCCCAATGGGACTTGGCCTCTCCTTTGTTTAAAGGCTTATGAACCTGTCAGCTGGCTCAATTCTGGGAATTGGGTTGAGGCTCTATGATGCCCTGTTACTATGATTTGAAGTCGATTTTTGTTCTTTTTTGTTCAATAATTTGTTGTTGTCCTTTTCCTTTAAATCACCACAGTGTTCAATATTGCTCTTTTAAACTGGAATACAATATTATTTTCTTCTAATGCGGAGTTGATTCTATGTGCTGATTAAACCTAAATTTCAGCCCCTTGAGAATTCTCCCGTGCTCTTACACAAAACAATCCAATGTCTTAAAGATATGGATTCTAATACTAGAAAATGGTATTTTCTATCAGTTAAACTTCTCAAATAAAAAGAAAACAAAAAAGAGACAGGAAAAGATATATTGACTTAGCAATAAGTATAGACAAAATCAGAACATATAGAGAAGTAAGTTAAGTTTCCTACTACATGACAAGAGTCCTGCCAGTTCAGGCTAACTTGAATTTTTGTGTATATGGTGAGGTTTAACCTACAGGTAAAGATCAACTAGAATATTTGGATAAGCCAGGGTTTAATAATTATTACATGGTTCTCTTGTTGCAGGATTATAGTTCATCTTCTCACAAAATGCATGCTTTCTAGCTATTAGCTATTAATAAGTTCCCCTTAGATTAAAATGGAAATAAAAGACAGGTGTGATAGCAGCCTTCTGGCTATTCTAAATGAAATGCAATTTTTTAAAAAAAATCATTGCACCATAGAAAACTGTGTGCAAACAATTTAAATTTTTGTTTGTTTGTTTGTTTTTGTTTTTTTGTTTTTTTTGTGGGACTGGGGTTCAAACTCACGACCTTGCACTTGCCCAGCAGGCACTTGTGCCTCGGAGCCATCTCCCCAGCTCCCAACAATTGAAATTTGAAAGATACTGTTTTACAATATCAAGAGCATAACAGTGTTAACATGTCTTCTAATGAAAAAATCCACTTCATCACACAAAAATATCTTTACCTAATATTCCATCATTTTTATACTTGCATAATTATGATAGAGGGTCTTCAGGGCAAAACACAGTTTAAATTTCATTCAATTTATAAAGCCCAGTTAATGAACATAGAAGGAAAGCAATTAATCATAATTAGGCAATTAGCAATTGTAACAAATAGTACAATTTACCTGCAGTTTTTAAGAGACAGGAGAAAGTAATCTAGGACTAATTAATGATGATTACTATGACGTTCCTCTTTGCATGATTTGTATTATCATATAACTCCAGTTCAAAATAAAAGCCAAACTTTTCACAGGGCTGAAACAAAGCTAAAGTTTAATTGCTCCAATTAAAACAAATGAATTTCACTGCATTACTACTTTTGCAGATTGAATATATAATTGCATATATTATATGTAGAGATCTTATATAAATTATATACATAATTACATAACACAATTATATAACTTTACATGTAATTCATATATAATATAAATACAAATATACACACATACATGTTTTCTTCATGTTCAGGCTTTCCAGATTTAAAACAAGAACACTAGGTACATAGTGAAATTGTAGTTTGAGATAAACAAAACTTTAGTGTAACTATATACTACTCCATTTAACATATGTAATTTAACCTATTATACAGTATTTGAACTGTATACGGTTGTATGTGTTTGTCTGTGTGATTGTGTTAAGTTTATGGTTAATATGAACTACTTGTGTTTAGTCTGACTATTTCACTCAGGTCATATTGGTTAGAATATAGTCAGAAGGCATTCTGGTTCAAGGAAATCTGAGATGTTCAGTGCTGTTCTAGATGATTTACAATGAGCTGAAAATAAGCTGTTCTGTGGTTACAGAAAACACAAAACAGTTGTTGCAAACACAGCTATAGTTTCACAGGTGACTCCTAAGAGGTTTTACATCACTAAGAATAAATTTTGTCTTTTTATAATTTGTTATGATTTGTGTCTACTTGTACCCCCAAAGCCTCATGCAAAGATGGGGTGGACTTCTAAAGTTTGTGATTAACTCGTGATCCTCTGGGATTACTGGCGTGAGTGCTGCTGGGATTATGAAGTGTACGACTGCACTCACTCTAGAGTAGATAGCCTCAATGCAGTTTAAGGGAGACAGACTTCCTCTTTCTACCCATTGTTGTCATTGCCCTTGCACAGCTCTGACTGTTTTGCTATTTTCCGCTGCTATGAACTGTTGCCCTCTGCCGTGTACCACTTAGCCTTGGAGTCAAGTGAGTAAGGGCGGCAACCTCTAGTCACTATGAACTAGATAAAGCTTTCCTTCCTTCATTTTGAGGGTCACATATTTGTCCCAGCAACCAGAGATGAGTAACCAAGAAAGAATTTGGTACCAGAGAAGTGGGATCCTTGCTGTGACTAACCTGACCATGTGGATTACAAGGTTTTGGAAATGGAAATTAAAGGATTACTTGTTACAGCACTCATTTTGATCTGTGATTCTTAAACACAGCTACTGTGGTGTGAGGTATATAAATGTAGAGCACAGAGATGGACAGAATATACTACTTAATAATTGCTGAAATGACTATATTAATGATTTATGCATTTTCTATTTTATTATTTTAGAATGCACTATTTCTACTTGGTAGAAGTTAAAGTTCCCTCGTACTCTACCTCATGCATTTTCAAGAGGTCAATAGAAGTGACTGATTTTTACTCTTTTGGTGTACATATTCTCTAAAAATGTTCGCACAGAGAAATAACATTTCTCAGAATGCATCCCTCTTGTTAAGAAATGTGTGATTGTGTTTTAATTAGGTTTTTCCCTCTATATTTTAAAATACAAACATATTTGCAAAGGTTTTGGAAAAAAGTTCTGAGAAACATAAAAATATGTATATTTGCCTAATTCTTAAAGGGGTTTGTGTAGCACATAATTGGGAGATATCTACAAAAATCTTCAGAGTGTAGACTAGAACATTTGATTGCATATCAGGGAAATACTTAGCAATGTTTGGAGAAAATGATACAATGTATCCTAACACATAATATATTCAAACACATGATTTTTGTTTTTATGTACATAGTTTCAAATGGAAAGCTATGAATCATGAACTAAAAATTCATCTTTAATAAGAACATTCCTTTTTATTAGCACATTTTTTAAATTGTATAATGATGAAATACATATAAGAAAGATTCAAGGGACTTATTTGAATATTATGTCTTCTGAATACACTACAGAGGTTGTGGGGTCATGTCTTCACTCACTCATGTGAATACTTCTGGACAAACTCTGAGTCTTCCTTATGAGTACCCTAATCATTGTGAGCATGCTCCCTATTTTTCTTTCATACAACAATTAGCATATGATGAATTCAAGACTTACCTTAGCTTTATGGATTTTCAGGCAAAGTTGATACCCAGAATTCTTCTCTTCCTCATTAACATAGAATTGAATTCCTATTATATTTTTAGCATTTGTGATCCAGTTTTTTAAAGAATATTTCCACTGTTTCTCTGTTGAGATCTTGTTTAAGTTGTAATGGTTTTCTATTTCAGCAGATTATGAAGTGTCAAGAAAGGTTTGCTAAGGAAGTACCTAAAATAGCCAATCAGGATCTATTCAAATGTGACATATTTCACTGTTTTACTTTATGTTGAGGACATTAAAGTGAGAAATACAGTAGAGAAAATGTATGAAGTTCCTAGAAATTACCATGTAGAACTTGAGACAACTTATAAATGGAGAACTTTTACACTACATAAATTACTGCAAAAGTATAAATATTAAAATTAATAAATAGGGGGCTGGGGAGCTAGCTCCATGGCACAAGTGCATGTTTCATAAGTAAGAGGTTATGAGCTCAAACCCCGGCCCCTAAAAAAAGAAGAAAAAGGAAAAGAAATTTAAAAAATAATTAATACATAAAAATGTTTCTCTTTCTCTATTTCAGTATTGTCATACAGCAAAACGTTACTAAGCATCTGAGAAATATCTGAAAATATTTTATAAATAAGTAGAACATCTAATTTGTGTGCAGATGAGCAATATCACCAACATCAAAGGTAATATCAGTCTGTGAACATTTTGCTATTTTTATCATAATATGTTTATTTTTCATTTAAGTAATTGTATCATGGCCAGATATTTTTCATATTTCTATACAAACTTTTCAAGTCCAATGAATGAAATCTATTAATCAATTTATTTTGTTGGTATACTTTTGTTCGTTTTTATTTAAACTACTTCTGTAGATGCAGAATACTTAAATACTTAGTTAAAACATTCACTAAGCATGATTGTTTAATAATAAAGTTTTCTGTTTCTTATAATTCCATATGAAAAACCAGACCATGTCGAATTTTAATTCATAGCACACATTATCCTAAGTAAAATCACACATGTTATATTTTTCTTACGTATACTATCAGTGTCAGGCAGAATATAATAGTGATCGCATTTTTTTTTTTTTTTTTTTTTTTTTTTTTTTTTTTTTTTTTTTTTTTTTTTTTTTTTTTTTTAGTGATCGCATTTCTAACACTAACATGATTGTACTATTATAAACCAATAGGATAGTGAATGGTATTAAATTCTTTAAATTCAATAACGTTTTCTTTCTCATTTTCATTTATTTATTTACTTATAATAATACATTGCATATTGTTGTCTTTGTCATAGTTGTTCAGAGTACAAGATGCAGACATGATTTCTTGTCTCAGTATCATTACTATAGATCTTTCTTTTCATTACACAAAGAGAGAATAGCTGTATGCATACTCAAATAGTCCATAACAGTAGTGGATGGCCAGCTCATCTGGCATTATCTGGAGCTGTTGACTTGAACCTTTTACAACTCATCTTGTTCATACAGCTTTCCTTTTTATACCTCGTGGTTAGACTCTTCTGCTGGAAAGTCCAAATAAAGCAAGACCTCTATTGCAAAGATATACAACTTGTATCTGACAAGGTCAGTCAGGTCCCCTCAGGGTTTACACTGAAACCATGTATTGCGATTTGCAACACTTTTGTCAGTGTCAGCCATCTGGATGAATCACAGCCAATGCTTGACCATTTTGTTCTCTATGAAAGCCTAAGACAATGTTTTCTCTCTAGGCAACTCTCTTTAGGTACACCACACATCATCAATCATTTTCCTCTGCAGACCCATAATTTCCTTAAACAGGAAATTTGGGACTCCATTGAGTTATAGGCTGTTATAGTACAGGTTCTTTTATGTCCTGCGTTCTCATTGATCTTGAAGTGTTAGAGCCAAAATAGTGGCTATTCTTGTATCCCTTCTTTTTCTCTAATTGTTCGGACTGCCAACTTAAGTTCTTAATGCTCCAGAAGGGAAGTTTGATGATACTATTTCCTATAACATAGGTACTTAAGTTTAACATCGTTATCTTTCTGAATATCAAACACCTTAGACATAACATGAAACAGGTATTTTCCATCAATTTTTGATATTCTAAATTTAAATCTCTATAGAATATGAAAATAAAACAATTACATGTTGTTACACAGAGATATAGGAACTTAACCATTTAGAAAATTGTAACAGTTCACTTCTATGGTCTTTTTTCCTCGTCTCATATTCTTTTCTTTTCTTTCTTTCTTTCTTTCTTTCTTTCTTTCTAAACAGACATTTACTTGAGAAAGAGTATAGCAATAATTCATAAGACATTAGAAGCAGCGCATAATTAGAAGACCATAATGATAGGTATTTAGGCATTGTAGTATTATACATTGCCATCCTCAGTGTATTTGCTTAGTTCACAGATATTAGTACATATAGTTAGTCAGGGTACAAATTCTACCAATTACATTCTAGTTTCAAAAACTTGTTGGAAATTTTCAGGTCCATTGTCTTGACCATCATTTTTAAATCTTAGAAACAACCAAAATGTCTGTTATCTAAAGAATGGGTGAAAAAGATGTACTTTTATGCAATGCAGTATTATTCAGCTATAAAGAATGATAAACTCAAACCCCTCATATTTAAGTGTCTGTATCTTGAGCATATACTCAAAAGTGCAATAAACCAGACCTACATGTGTAAATATCAGCTAGTCTCCTTAATATAAGAATTAAAAAAAAAAGAAATGAAAATGGAAAGGTATAATACAGTTAAATGGAAAGCAAGAATTTAAGGATCAAACAATGAAGAGATAGCCATGAGAAAAGTTAAGAAACATGATAGGTGCAAAAATTTATTTCTAACTTTTAAATATTTTATTTTAAACAGTAAAAAAAGCATAAACAAATAAACATAAATACAGAAACAGGATAACACACAATACATGTTACAAATTCTCAAGACAAGAATAGCAAATTAACAATGGTTGTTATCTTACCTACTTTTATTGTCAAATCTGTGGCTCAGATTAACAGATATAGTTATGCAAGATTGGAAAAATAATTGAATATTAATGCTTGCTTTCAATAATCTTTAATTGTTTTCTTTTTTTTTTTTTTTTTTTTTTTTTTTTTTTTTTTTTTTTTTTTTTTTTTTTTTTTTTTTTTTTTTTTTTTTTTTTTTTTTTTTTTTTTTTTTTTTTTTTTTTTTTTGGCTTTTTGAGACAGGGTCTCACTGTGCAGTTCAGGCTGGCTTTGAGCTCACTTTTGTAGTCCAGGCTGTTCTCGGACTCTCACTGATCCTCCTGCCTCAGCCTCCCAAGTGCTGGGATTACAGGCGTGAGCCACCACGCCCGGCCTTAATTGTTTTCTTACCTTTGTTATCTTTTTAAAAAAATATTTCAAAGAGAGTATAGTAATAATTGATAAGACATTAGAAACATTTATTTATTTATATTTCTAATTTTGTATTATAGAAATTGTACAAGTCAAGCAGAAATCTTATCTTAATAAAATAATATAATGGTCATCTTTATATTTCCATATATATATATATATATATATATATATATATATATATTCTATTATTACACGAAAAATGTGATGTAGTTTAGATTTAAAATTTTCCCCAAAAGTATTGTGTTCAGATACAGGCTTTTGGATGACTGAACTATAGGGTGCTATGGTCATAAGTGGATTAGGTCATGGGTGAGCTCACAGCTGCCTGACTGATCAGAGGTTAAGCCTGCCAGAAGAGGGTGATCTCTTAGTCATGGTGTGACCTTGAAGAGTATAGCTTTGTTCCCAGCTCTCCCCTTGTCTCCCCATTTGTCTATGAGCTTCCTTAATATAAGCAAACTTGCCCTACTAAGAGCATCCACTGTGGCTGTTAGCTGATCACGGACCATAGCCATGGAAATTGCACATCACAGTGCAACACCTTTCCTGCTTCAACTTGAGGGTGAATGGTTTGACCCCAGTGGTGGGTGCGCTGCCTGATACACTGAGTATCCTGACAGTGTTGTGTTTGACTTGCACTATTATGAAGCAAGCATGGTCTTTGACCTATATTTCAGGTTGTCCAAGAATTTTTATATCATACTTTTGTCTTTAAACAGACTTTTTTTTATTAAGTACACACCTTTCTGCTAACTTCTGAGACCCTAATTCTCTACCAAAGTATAAGCAGATATCAGGTATTTCTAAGGAGTGGTAATTACTGGTTAGAAAGCACTAGTAAAATTATTTTGGCTCTTGCAGTAAGGCTATGGTTACCTCCTCAAAAGTGAAGTAACCTTTACAACATTTTAGGTGTCTTACAGATTGCGGAAAAAATAAAATTAAGGAAAAAAGAGAAGGGATGAGAGATTTTAATTTTCATAGTTAAATATGTTATTCTTGAACATTATAATTAGCATAAATGTCCTTTTGTGCTTACTGAAATTTAAATCTCTGCACAGTATTCTGAAACAATATTTAATATGAATCATATTCCTGTTTCTTGTATTCTTATAGTGTCACCTATAATTTTGTTTCTTTTTCTGTAACTTGGAATCATACACAAATATTTTATGAGCAAATGTTGAAAACACTCCACCCAATGGCTAGTATTTTTGTTGGAATAGAAATGAAGTCCTAATTGCTAGCTTCTAGTTATTTTAATTAAGGCTGGACATGGGTCTTTTGTCAACTCATCTTTTTACACATTTTTACAATAACTGCCTCAAAAAATCTAGCAAGGTGAATAGGACTTAGGAGCTTCTTTAATGTTGAATGAAGTCTACTAAATAAAATTTGTCTTAAGATTTCTGACTATTTCTCTTTTTATCCATGTTGCAATATGTTCATGTAACATGTCTTCAGTTATGTAAACTGTAACTATAGTTTCTGTTATAGCTTTGTTTTCCTACAAATCAGTTTGAAAAGTTGACTTATGAAGTTGTAAATGTTTTAAAAAGCAAATGTAGCCGGGTGTGGTGGCACACTCCTGTAATCCCAGCACTTGGGAGGCTGAGGTAGTATGTAAGTGTTAGTTCGAGACCAGCCTGGGCTGCAAAAGTGAGCTCAAGGCCAGCCTCAACTGCACAGCGAGACCCTGTCTCAAAAAGAGAGAAAAAAAAAAAAAAGCAAATGTAAAACATAAAACAGACAAAATTTTCTCTATATTTTCATTTACAGAAATTATAGCCATTTCAAATGCTAGATATTTACAGTCCACCTCTCTCTCTCTCTCTCTCTCTCTCTCTCTCTCACTCTCTCTCTCTCTCTTTCTCCCTTCCTCTCTGTGGGTGGGTGTACTTGTGCTCATGTGGACATATATTATTCCTAGCATATTTTCCTATAACAAATTTGAATCCACTGTCTAATCACAGTTATAGAAATAAACAAAGTTAGGAGCAGGGGACAGAAATTCTATGTGCCAGCCTCGCCCCCAGGGCATACTGAGAAAGCAAATGAAACTGGGCAGGGTGGCAAGGGCCTATAATCCCAGCAAGTGATATGATACTGTACATAGAGACAAGAAATACTCATCCAAAGACTTCTAGGTTTCTTGCTGGGTATGGTGGTACAGGCTTACGGTGCCATCACTTGGGAGACTGAAGGAGGAGGATTCTTGCAAGTTCAAACCAGCCTGGGCTACAAAGTGAGTTAAAAGCTAGTGTACAACACACAGCAAGACCCTGTCTCAAAAAGACAAACAAACAAAAAGGAGGAGAAGAAGAAGAAGAAGAAAAAGAAGAAAAAGAAGAAGAAGAAGAAGAAGAAGAAGAAGAAGAAGAAGAAGAAGAAGAAGAAGAAGAAGAAGAAGAAGAAGAAGAAGAAGAAGAAGAAGAAGGAGACATCTAGATAGAATAAATTCAGTTGCATAGCTGGCTACAAAGTCAACACTAAAGAATTAATAGTATTTCTGTACACAAATAGAAGCTCACAAATGGACAAAGCAGATACATTTTAAAATAGCATCAAAAATTGAAATACATAAAAGTCAATCTAATAAAGGAAATAAAAGAAATTTTACCCTTAAAAACTACAGTACTCTTTTTAAAAAGAGATAAAAAGGGTTGGGGATATAGCTTAATGGCACAAGTCTCTGCCTGGCAAGTACAAGTTGTTGAATTGAATTCCTGGTTAAAAAAGTAATAATCAATGTGGATGTAGGTAAATGGAAAGGCATCACTTGATCTTGGGTTGGAAGAACCAACATAGTTTAAATGTCCACACACTGAAAATTATTACACAGATTTAATGTGATCTCAAAAAAAATGCCTAATGTACCATACAAAATTAAGAAAAAGAGTCCCAAAACATATTTTTAAACTAGAATGTCGGGCTGGGGAGATAGCTCAGGGGCACAAATCCTTGCGGGGCAAGTGCAAGGTCCTGAGTTCGATCTCTGGTTCCGCAAAAAAAAAAAAAAAAAAGAAAAAAGAAAAAAAAAGTAAACTAGAATATTTTCTCTGGAATCGTGCAAATTGATAAATCTAGTGAAAGCATAGTTAATGCCAAAGTAAGCACTTTAAACACCAGGGCTGGGGAGATAGCTCAGTAGAACAAGTGCTTGCCAGGTAAGTGCAAGGGCCTGAGTTCAGCCCCATTTCTGCAAAATAAATAAACAAATAAACAAACAAACAAATAAAATTTAAAAAAGAAAGAACACTTTAAACTCTACAGAATATGCAAATACATAAACTCTGTCCAGGTGTTTATAAATCATTGTTTTTATCACAGTACTCTGTATGTTTATCTCTCCAGGTTGAACACAGGACTTAATTATAGGTACAACTTGTGTACTGGGTTTGAATGAACATTAAGACCTTTTTATTGACTCAGATCAACTCTAATTTACTTAGGATTTTATAATTATAGCATTAAAATGCAAGTCTTTTAAAACAGAAAGTTTCAGAATAAAATTCAGAGAAAATGGAGATAAGTCAGGCATATAAGTATGGTTTTGTTTTAACTTGAGGATATGTATAGTTGATATTAAGATACAAAAGCTAACTTCATCAGGAATATTAGGGTTTGAAAATTTAACTTCATGGTTCTCTTTGAAGTGTACAGATGAGTGACACATTTTTAGACCTTTGATTTTAATTAAAGCTCCATGAAATTTTGTCTATAAAATCACTGTGCTGCTAAAACAGCTTGAGAATCAATGGAGATTTTGATTTAAGCAGTTATTGCTATAGTTGATATAAGCAATATATAGTAAAATGCTTGAGATTTTAAGAGAATTCAAAACAATGAAAAATTAAGTGTAGGGTAGTGTGTATATTCCAGTCTTAGCAGCCAGCCAGACCTGAGCAGAGAGGACTGCCGAGCTGGCACCAGCTGTGTTTCTTTCTGCCAGAGGTTGGGGCCAACTACTTTGTTTCTGACAAGGAAAAGTGGGCTAAAGGGTGCAAAGGGTGCAGAAAAATGACAGGGATCCCTTTGTGGAAAGCTGACTCCACACAAACCAGGGAGGGCAGCTAGGGACCCTGGGATTCTCCACCAGGCAGTGCACGCCCTGAATCTCTGTATGACCGTGGGTTGACCTATTCCTAGCATTACGTATTTAATGCCTAAAAATGTTAACCACTTCAAACACTCTTATTCTACTAAAGTAAGCTCACACTAATTTACTACCCTTTCAGACTGTATCTTGTGATTCTCTGATTTCCCTTTGTCTTTTCTTTTGCTTAAAACAGTGAACACCTGAATAAACCATAGCTTAGGTTTAGGTCTTAAGGATTTACATATGGTCTTAGAGATGTCACCACAGTTTTAACCCCCACTTCATAAAGTTATATTCTTAAATCTGATGATTCTTAAATGCTCATGCACAACTATCAAAAATAAAGAAAAATCTGAAATTGTGATCCGAAAACTTAGACCAACTAAACATTACTTTTTATAAATTAGACATGCTATACATTTTTAAAAAAATACATATGATAGCTGTTAATATTTATTTTAAAAATCATATTCTTATATATGACTAAGACACATGAGATTGAGGGTGAGAGGGTTTTTTGCTTTTGTTTTTTGAAACAGGGATTGAACTCAGGGCCTTCTGGTTTCCAGCCAAGCACTTATTCTACTGGGCTATCTCCCCAGCCCCAAAGATGGGAGATTTCTAGAGAGACAAGAATTGAGAAATAACACAAGAGGGTATGTAGTACTGAGAATTCCTGGACTCCCCTTGTAACCAGAGAAGAGAAATCTTATCAAGCATCTTGGACATTTGATTGAGACTCTGAAAGGGCACACTTTATCTGTTCTTTCCTTAATAATTTTTTTGAAGTCTCTACTGGACACTTTAAAGATTAAGACAGACCACATCTTTATCAGTCGAGCTGTGACTGATTCACATTTCATTCAGTAAGATAGCTGCAATGATCAATTACTTCAAACTTTAGAACATTTATGTGCTCACATCTCCAGCTGGAAATGGTGCAACTCAGAACATCTCTGTCAAAATGTAATAATTTGATTTTAGACATGTGTGGCATAGGTCTTGATCCTCAGAATTACCAGCTTAAGTTTTCATAGATACATTCCTATGACTGCAAATACTTATGGTTTCTAGCACCAAAAATCTTGAAGATCTTTGCAGCTAAAGCAAAATCATAGAAAGAAAAATGGTAGAAAGGTTTCACTGGCCATTGGAATAGCCTTAGTTTTTCATGTTTTGAGAAAATGAAGAAAGCAATAGGTTTTCATGTTTTTTAATGCACTTTGAATTAGGGTTAAAATTGGATTTTGCTGACTACAGTATCTAGTGGAAGTCCCAGAACAGCTGGGCACAGCATCCTTTGGGAGATAAGGGCAAACCTTTCTTTTTGCCTGATGAGCACATTATTTCCATTCATAGAAGAAAGAAGAGCTGGAGTTCAGACAGTGAGAGCTTGTCTTTATTTGGTGAACTTTATATCTCAAAAGTCTCTTTAGGTTTTCCATTTCTTTTTCCTTATTACTATGGATTATGCCTGCCTTTTTATTACTTAATATTTTAAATAATTCTTTTATATTTATTTACATCTTCATTCTGTTTCAATATTTGAATTATTCATTGTTTTATGATTTACTATAATTTTATATATATTGAGGAGTATGAGGACTCAACACTCTGAAATAAATTATATATATATATATATATATATATATATAGATATAGATATATAGATATAGCTATACTACCAAATAACTATTTACAAATAGTAATAACTTCTTTGATTCATATAGGTAAGTAAACAGATTTCAAAGGAGAAAATCTATAAATAATGTCCCCTTGTGACTTCTTGACTTCTCCATCAGTGACTTGTTTGATCTTGAGTTAGTCTTCTAAGCTGCTCCAGAAAATTTGCCCCACTGGTCTCAATTGAGGTCAAATTTGTGTAATTTGTACTTTTTAAGACAGTATACAAACTTTTGTACTTATAACATTTTTGCCTTATTTTAATTACATTTTTGTCAAAATCAGTCCTCTACTGCAACAAATGAGCACTGACACACACAGATACTTAAAAGTGAATAAATCTGTGATTTTAATCTAGACAGCAGAAGTGTTAAAATGAGTTTTGATGAGCAAGCCAAGGTTTGAGCAAGCCTGCTTTCTTCTGAAACTTTGTGACAATATTTGCTGCTTTCATCTTTTTCAGCTGCTGTCACTATGTTCACTGCCTGATGGGTCTTCCTTCACTGCATGCATACCTCCCTTTTTCCTCTTGAGAGAAATTTATTTTATTTTATTTTATTTTATTTTATTTAATATTGACAAAAGGGTGGTCAAATAGCTCAGTGGATTAAAGCACCTGCAAGGAGACACAAGATTTGTGGATTTGATCCCCCAGCCTGCTGTGCCAGTCCTGACCCTGGGGCACACTTAGAGGGCAATTGAGACTGGAGTGCACCTCTAATGCCAGCTCTTGGGAGGCTGTAAGCAGGTGGATCATTAGGAGTCTGATCTAGCAGTGAGACCCTGAACATCTTGTAGACCCCCCCCCAAAAAAAGACTGACAGAACCTGGGATAGTCTCCCTATTTTCCAATACCTAAGGAGTAGCTCCTTCAAAGTAATAGTCAAGGAGTGCTACTGTCATGGTTTAATACAGCAGTAAATAACTGACAGTCTTAGGGAAAAATACCGTAATTTTAAGGTTTCCAGGCTAGCAAAGGAAGTGATATTACTCATTATCCTAACACTATCTGTTTATTTTTCCTAGTGTAAGCCTATGCACAATTATTGTGAAAATAATGTTCATATATGCTTCAAATATGTAAACAGTCAATTAAAATTTTTAAAAACAGAAATACTTCTGTCTATCCTCCTAGTAGCTAAACATCATTATATATGAATATAAAATTCATACAAATGAGAAATGAAAAATACTCTGAATATTTAAAATGTAATCATCAACATTACAGATACATTGCCTCTAATCCTGTCCTAACTATGTGCTCTTGCTTCAAAGGCATTTGTGCTATTTTCTTTCTGAAGCAGTTCTGAGCACTGTGTTTGCATCCAGCTGCACAGGTTCAACCTAAAGTAGCTCAAAGCATCTGCTCCTCATGGTGATTTTCACCTTGGAGAGAAGGCCGAATTCTCACAGTGAAAGGCTGAAGAGGTCGGGAGGCCACGCTGTAGTGTTTTCTGGATGTTTTAATGTCCCCTAATATCTTAATGTTCTATTTGATTGCAGTACGGAACACCAGTTGCAGTGCTTTTCAGTATACATTGCAAGGGTGTTCAGGAAAAGACTTCCAGAGTGCTTCAGCAAATGGGAAGCCTCATGGGATAACGAGGCTTGAAGGGAAAGGTGTTTTGGAGTCTATTAATAGAAATATGTTTGACTGTACTCTGAAATTTCATTCATCATATATTTTGAAAATTCTGTGTGCATACAAAAAATTGAAACAAGTAAGTGAAAAAATTAATAAGAAAGTTCTGAATGGTATTACCTACAAAATCGATTATCAATATTTTATTAATTCATTAATTTATTTATTTGTTTATTTATTCATCTTATGTATTTGGTACATGATTGCACTGTGCAGCTACTGTTGCTCCTGTTTTCGGCCTCCTCAGCACTCGGATTACAGGCAGGTGTCAGCCCACCTGGGCCGCCTCACCAGCTCAGTTTACCCCAACTCAGGGGCAGGGCCAGAGTGTCATGCTAGATAGGATATCAAACTCTTCTTCCTATGCTGCTACTTAGTCCACTGAACTATCTTGCCAGCCTTATATTTTAGTTTATAAGCAGCCAGCCCATCATCCTTTTGAAAATTAGATGATGTAGGGTTATTTTTGTGTCAAAGTAACAAATTGGAATACAATTTTTCAAAATTCCTATCCATCATATGTTCAGTTGGAGTAGAACTGTTCATGAGATTGGGAAATTTGAAATAATGTAGAAGCCACATTTTTGCTGTTGTGAATTGAAGTGGAACGTTCCAGTTAAAGGGACAGCTGAAATCAGTTGCTGGCGATGGACCAGATTACCTTTCTCTGAGGAAGAGTCAGATGCTGAGCTTGTCCAGTCCCATCTGATCTCCTGTAGTCAGTTCTTGAACTTCTATACCAGATATGTGGAAAGCTCCAGCTCTGGGAAGAAGTCCCTGGAATATTCTGAATCCTTGAACTTAGCCCAGTGAGAGACACCTACATGTCGCATGCCACAGCCCATGACGAACCATCCCCACCAATTCTCCCTCACCTCACTGCTCCTGTGTGCTCCTGATGGAATGCATTTTCAGCTGACTTTTTTCCATTTCGCATTTACCTTTCCTTCAACCTCCTGTCTTTCCTCCATTTCTCAAACCACGACTGTCTGTAAGTAAGGAAAATGATAGAGCTTTAGAGGGATGACACCAATACCACATGTCCTCCAAACAGGACTCAAGTACTTTTATTACATTCAGCCATAAACACATTAATGAATGAATCCATCAACATTTATAGGCTTCCAAAATCCATTCAATGATAAAAAAAAAAAAAAAAAAACTCAACCAGAGATTTTTGAGAGACATTTTCGGATCTAAGCCATTACAAGAACTTGTTTATGTACCCTGGCATAAGTGACTATGTGACAAGAAAATGTTATTCAGTCGAGTAACAATCAAATGATCACAACCTTACTCCCAATTATGTGATCTTTGTTTCTTTTAGAAGCATCATATATTTTGCAGGCATGACTCACCATAACTATTAGAGGTGTAGTTATGTTTTTTGAGATGATAGACAACATGAATTTAAGAAATTGTCATATAAAATTATCAGGCATGAATGTTGTAAGGAAGAAGGGGATATACAGGTTTGAATGATCGTCTTGATGGTAACTGTCCTCAGATGGTTATTAATGACTACAATTTTCGTTGCCATTTCAACAATCAGTTGACAAACACATTTGTAAGAAGGTTATTCACTCTTCAAAAGCATTTGTCAATAATTCTAAATGAATCTACTGAGCTTGTCGAAATAACAATTCCAAAAGAATGTTGATTTATGGGGAAGGTGCATCATCTCTTTCTGATTAAAAATGTTGGAATCTTACTGTCTTAAAGTTAAAACTAACAAGTAACTCACCAGTATTAATCTGTCTCCTCTTCCTCCCCTTCCTCCTCTGTCTCCTCCTCCATCCTTCTCCTTCCCTTCCTCTTCTTCTCTCTGTCTGTGTTTTCTCTATCTGTCTCTGTCTCTTTCTGTCTCTGTGTCTCTCTCTCTCTCCTCTCTCTCTCTCTCTCTCTCTCTCTCTCTCTCTCTCTCTCTCTCTCTCTCTTTCTCTCTCCTTCCCTCCCTGTCCTGAGCACACACATATATGTATGTATTTTTGGCTGTAGTGGGCAAGAATGAGTTGGATAATCTTCTACTTAGCTTTATTGTTTGCCAGATTGATCCTAACTTCTCATGCTTTTGCTTTTTTGCACTTGGAAACCATAATGAGGATCTTATGATTTTGTACTCTTGTGCACAGAAAACAGCATTCATAATAAAGGCCAAACACTCAAGAAGCAAGGCTGTTTGTGAAGTGTATTCTCAAATCTTCCATGTTTTTGTTGTGTTTTCCCAAATGACAGCAGAAAGTGTCATTTTGAGGGTGGTTTCTGGTACTCTATGCTTCCAATGTTTTTAGATAGAAAAATTGAAGCACTCTTCCTCAAAGATGGGAATCTGAGAGATCAGTAAGTATAATTTGACCTGTTATTTTGCACTCACTTCTATTCTCAGCTTATCATTGCTGGTTTCAGTGCTTTCATTTGCTTGGAAGGCAGAATGAATCAAGGAAAAATGAAGCTAAGAATTGATTTGCCATTGAGGGCAGCTCTCGGGAAATGACCTTTACTACATTCATTTGTTCCCAAGGGGTTTCTGCCAAAAATTAAGCTTATATCTATAGTTACAAAGCAGGAGAAAATACTTTAAAGGTTCTACAATTTGTTGAAACTTGGGGTCTGTTTTGTAAACTCTGCATTTACTATGCTAATGTTAGAAATGTCAATATCGGCAAGTAACTTCAAGTATATGCCATCTAACCAGTGAAAAGCAACTGGAGAGACTTTTACGCTGTTCATTTCTTGCCTTTCTATGGTTTCAGCTCCGTTCTGTAATAGGAACATGTTTAATATCTAGGCGTCTTCTATCTATTCAAGTAAAATAAAATCTGTGAGCAAGAACTATGTCATATTATATACTTTTACATGATAACAAGTTGTATAAACATGCACACACAGGATTCTCTCTACAAGTATCCCTTCCTCAGCTGAGAACTGTCCCATTTAACTCTTTGCAAATATGGAGAATCTATATTTTTAACTATATGACATGATCTCAAAAGATGCTCAAGTCTTTTGCAGAAAAAAATAGAAGGCCTCTGCTTATAGTTAGAATACTGCAGAATACCACAGCATTCTACAAGATGGAATTCACCATACCATCTGCCCTTTATGTAACATAATATAAATCTGAAATCTCTCATATCTCACATAATATTTTAACAATGAAGTTGTTATTCATCTCTTGCTTTGTTTTATATTAGGAATTTTCCTATCTTTTCATTGCAGAAAACTCTAAGATGTTTTATATGTTGCTCATCATGGCCACGTACAGACTTCACATGGCTTTACAATTTTTTCAAACATATTTTATGATTATATTTCTTCCTCGCACTTCTTTATTCTAATTTATGTTACCAAATTCTTACTTGGTACAGTATTTCCTGTGTAAATCTTTGTAATCTAGTCTCTAAATTTTTTTTTCTTTTCATTCATCTTTTAAATGAAAATTTATACCTGGCAAGTGCAAGGTCATGAGCTCAAACCCCAGTCCCACAAAAAAAAAAAAAAAAAAAAAAGGAAAGGAAAAAATTATTTATTTATTTACTAATTGTATTTTAGAGTAGGGTCTACAGGGTGTGCAGGGTCTCACTACTAGATGGGACTCACAGTGTTCCACCTGTTTACAGACTCCTAAGAGCTGGGATTACAGGTGTGTGCCACCATGCTCAGTCTCATTTGCCATCACAGTGCGCCCCGGGCCTGGGGCTGGGGCTGGTAGGGGTTTGAAACCCCAGGCCCTGTGCTTGCTTGCAGGTGTTTTAATCTGCTGAGATATTTAATTTTATTACTTCAAAAACTGCCTCATCAGAAGGGAGGGGATATAGCTCAGTGGTAGGACACCTGCCTGGCATGCGTGAGGTCCTGCATTCAATTCCTGACTCAGAAAAACTACAATCAACATGTACTTACAATGCTAACTAATCTTTTCAAATAATTTCATTTCAAAAACACAGGTTCTCATTTTTTCTCCCAGCATTATCCTTGCTTCATCTATGAATTTTTATACGTACATCAAGTAGCACTCACATTTGAAATCTCTTTTTGTTCATGCCTCCATTTCTTTCACTTGTCTTCTTATACCACACACAGAGCAGGATGAATGCACTCTGATGATTGGCAAAAGTTTGGACTCACCATGCTTGGTTTCCTGCCCAATGGCCCAATTTCTATCTGCTGTATTCACTGTAAGATTCTTTTTGTCCACTGGCTGAGTCCTTCTCTTCAAATACTTACCTTAAATTTTCTACTAATAGTGTCTTTCAGATTCCCAGAGATGAAAATGTAACCATTAATGAAAGGATACGTAAGGGAAAATTTGAAACTCTAACCAAAATAAAAGTAAATTTAAATGTTAGGTGATAAAACTGGTGAAGGGAAGGAAGAAGAAACACACAAGAATGATTAAATTAAAACAACTCTCATGGCATAGGACCCAGCCCAGAGAGTGGAAGGATGAATTACCTGTACCTGCTAATAGTAGATTAGGACCCCTCCTCAGACATGAAATGTAGGAGCTATATTTCCCATTCACAGCTGCAACTTCTTGTCTCAGAACCATGGGCAGGCCAGATGGGAATGTTAAGTACATCTCTCCGTGTGTTACAGACCCATGGAAAGCTTTCCTGTTAGCTTCAGATCTGAGAAGCTTTCTATCATCTTTAAACATGACCGTGAATGCTTTGGCCGTGTTTAAAGATGATAAGAGAGAAACACTCAAATGTTATCTATTAGCAATGAACACTGTCTCTTCACGTAACAGGAGAGAAAAGGGAGATGAGAGAGCACATGATTTAGCAATCTTCTCTTCCTGTCCTTGTTTCTCTGTCTCCCCATACTCTTCCTTTGCCTTTTGGATAATCATGTAGAATTTTCCTTTCATTTGTCACGAGTTTTTTTGACAGTATTGGGAAGCTTATCAATCTCTTTTCAAAGTAATATTTTAAACATGTTCTTTTCAAAAATGCATAGCATAATAGAGAATACAATGATAACATAATTATTTCAAATGTTATATGAAAAATTTACACTCTGATTCT
>PVJA010005318.1:65000-79659 GCA_004027025.1 Myocastor coypus | reverse complement strand
GCACTGCAGTTCATTCATCCCTTTCCTCTGAGGTCCCATAATCTCCTTGACCAGAAAATTTGGGACACCTCTGAGTTATAGGATATTACAGCATAGGTTCTCTTATATGCTGGGTCTTTATTGACCTTGAAGGGCTAGGGCCAAAATATTGGCTATCCTTATAGCCCTTCTTTTTCTACAGTTTTCGGTCTGTTAACTTACATTCTTAACCCTCCAGCAGAAAAGCTTTGTGATACTATTACTCTATAACATAGGTACTTGAGCTTATCATCACTGGCTTTCTGAGTATCAAATATCTTTGACTTAGCTTGGAAATGATATTTTCTGACCATCATTGATATTCTAATAACTTTCCATACAATGTGATATAAGCAGTCACACAATTTTGACACAGATATTTGGAAATTCAAGGAAATACAAAATTGTAGCCTGTCAAGACTATGGCATTTGGCCCAGTCTCTTATTTCCAAGTATTACTCTTGAGAGAGAGGATGACAGTAACTGAGTTTACACCAGGAGCAGTACATATCAAAAAGACAAGAGTGACATGTATTCCAAACATAAGTATTCAGATAAAGACCTTCTATGTAGCATTTATAAAGAAGTAAAAAAAAAAAAAAAAAAAAAAAAAAAAAAAAAAAAAAAAAAAAAAAAAAAAAAAAAAAAAAAAAAAAAAAAAAAAAAAAAAAAAAAAAAAAAAAAAAAAAAAAAAAAAAAAAAAAAAAAAAAAAAAAAAAAAAAAAAAAAAAAAAAAAAAAAAAAAAAAAAAAAAAAACACTAAGCTCCCAAAATTCAAAGACCCAATCCAGAAATGGGCATCTAAGATGAACACACAATTCTCAGAGGAAGAAATACTACAAGCTTATAAATATGTGAAGAAATACTGCACATTACTAGCCATCCATGAAATGCAAATTAAAATAACACTGAGATACCATCTCACCCCAGAAAGAATGGCTATCATAAAGAAATCAACCAATAACAAATGTTGGAAAGGCTGTGAGGACAAAGGAACACTTCTCCACTGCTGGTGGGAATGCAGACTGGTGAAATCATTGTGGAAAGTAGTGGGGAGACTTCTTAACATCTTAGGACTGGAAATCTCATTCATTCCAGCTGTCCCTCCACTGAGAATTTTCCCAGAAAAACTGAAAATTTCATATCATAGTGATGTTTGTGTACCTATGTTCATAGTAGCACAATTTGTGATAGCCAAATCATGGAAACAAGCAAAATGCCCATCATCTGAAGAATAGTTGAAAAAGATTTGGCGCTTTTATTCAATGGAATATTACTCAGCTATAAAGAATGATAAGCAAGAAGACTTCACATATAAGTGGATATATCCTGAAGATATACTCATAAGTGAAATAAACCAGACCTACATGTGTAAATATCTTATAGTATCCCTTGTGTAATAACTCAAAAGATGAAATAAAGATCAAAAGGCATAACATAGCTGAATAGAAATCAAGAACTTAAGGATTAAACAATGAAGAAACAGCAAGCAGAAAAGTTAGGAAACTTGGAAGGGGTAAAACCATTCACTTGTGAATTAGAGAGTGGTCCTAAAAATCTCCCACAGGTTTTTGACACTGAAAATAGCAATGTGTAATACTAAAACCATGCTTGGAAAAACCTGTCATTCTGGCCTTTTAGATTTGTGCTGCTTCTAATATAATTTCAATCATTGTTATGCTCGCTTTCAAGGAAATATTTATTTTAAAGGAAAAAAAGTTAATAAAAGAGAATAACTGACATGGAAAATGCCACAGGATTATCCTCCTACAATTTTTCATATGCTTAGATTTCTAAATTTCTGTATAAAACCATATAACTTCTTTCAACACACTCTATAGGTATTTATTAGAATATCAATGATTGATAAAAATACATTTCATGATAAGTCTAAGGCATTTGATATTCAGAAAGACAGTGACATTAAGCTCTAGTGTCTATGTTATAGAGTAATAGTTTCTCTAAGCTTCTCTTCTGGAGGGTTAACAACTTAAGTTTGCAGACCAAAAAATTAGAGGAAAAGAAGGGCTACAAGAATAGCCAATATTTTGGCTCTAGCCCTTCAAGGTCAGTGAGGACTCTGGACATAAGAGACCCTGTACTGTAATATCCTATTACTCAGTGGTGTCCCAAATTTTCTGTTCAAGGGGATTATGGTACCACAGAGGAAAGGGATTGATGATGTACAGTGTGGCTAAGGAGAATCACCTAGAGAGAATATATTCTCTCAGGATTTCACAGAGAGCAAACTGGTCAAACAATGGCCATGACTCTTCCAGATAGCTGACATTGACAGAAGTTCTACAAAAGGCTATACATGTTTTCAAGGTAAATCTTAAGGGGATTTGACTGACTTTGTCTGATACTAAAGTTACATGTTTTGTTATATAGGTCTTACTTTAACTTGGCCTTAACCATCCAGCAGAAATATTTAACCATGAAGCTTAAAAAGTAAAGCCAGATTAGTATGCTGAGCTCAAGTCAACTGCTTTCAACATTGTCAGTTGTGTTGATAACCCACTACTGTTATGGACTATTGGACTATACACACAACTACTTTCTCTTAGTCCAATGTGAAGAAATATTTGTACCAATAGTGTTTAGAAAAGTTATCATGTCTGCATCTTGTTCTCTGAACAACTACTACGAAGACAGAAATATGCAACGTATTAATTATTGTGGCTGTCCTACTAATGTGTTTTGAAACTGTCTCATTGTTATTCCTTATTAAAAGTATTAAAAACTGCATGATAAAAAATATGGAGATGGGGATATTATCCTAAGGTCACCCCCTGAACCCCTCACAAGAGTCTTATAATGAAAGGAAAAGTCAGATTTGAGTACAGATGTGGTGAAGATATCTGATGACAGTTACAGAAAATAGAGAGGGTATGGCTTAAGCCAAAGAATGCCATAGCCTAAAGGAACTAGAAGAAAAAGGATCAGATTATTCCGTAAAGCATGAAGAGTGAACCACTCCTTCTAATATCTTAATTGTAGCCCCTAAAACTCATTTATGAATTCTGGCCTCCAGAGCTGTGGGAAGACAATGAATTTCTCATTTTTTTTTAAAACAAATGTTTTGTAATTTGTCTCAGCAGCCATAAAGACCTCACACTCAGTTCTTTTTATTAAACTAGAGAGGGTCCAAAAATTAAAGAGAAGAAAATACTCCTGCTTTGCCAGTGTTGGTCCAAAGGAACAATGCCCATGATGTTTTCCTTGAGAACACAAAGTAGCACATATATTTATTTCTAACAGAGTGCTAGAAGTCTTAATTCACATGCGTTCCTTCTACCCGTATTTTGTTCTCAGGCTGAAGTCCACACTATCCACTTGCATTCCTCAGTTTGGTCTTCCACAATTTCAGCAAAAGTGCCCTGGCCTTTGTTTTTAATCTCATCCATTCTTCCAAATAACAATAAACCTTTTCCCCCTATTGTTTTCTATACAGTATCTATAAAATGCATTGCTTTCTCTTTGGCATGCTCCGAACCTGAAAATTATGATCCTTTTATTTATTACATGTGTACCAGAGTGAGATCTTCAAGGATAGAGACTTCGTACCCTCTTCAGCATTATGTCTGCTTTGCATGGTGTTAAAGACACTGCTGTAATTGATACCTGGGTAAAAGAAGACATGAGCTTTCTTATCATTCCAATGCCCATATTCCACAGCTCTTTTTATTCTTTCATCCTCCCCAATGATATGATACTCTACATACACCTAAAATCTGTACTATGAGACTTCTACATTTAATAATCAAATTCAGTAGTGTAGCTGGAAACAAAGTCAACATTCAAAAATCAATAGCATTGCCATGCAGAAGCAACAAACTTACTGAGAGAAAAATTAACAGAAATCAATACTTCACAATAGCATCCAACAAAATGAAATATTAGGAATAAGTATAGCAAAAAGAAAACGACCTATACAGTGAAAATTACAGCAGTCTGAAAAAAAGAGATCAAAGAAGATTTCAGAAAAATGGGTAGCTCTGACTCATGGATAGGAAGAGCCAGCACAGTAAAATTGGCCCTATTCTCAAAACGTATTTATATTCCCATATACAGATTTAATGCAACCTGATCAAAATAACATCAAAGTAGCATCAAAATAGCATGTATAAGTATATCTTACATATCTAGAGAAAATATTCCCAAAATTCATCTCAAACCACAAGAGCCCTAGAATGGCAAAAGCAATTTGGGGCAATGAAGTAAAGACAGGAGGCATCACAGTGCCTAAAATGAAATTATACTACAAAGCTACTGTGATAAAACAGCACAGCACCAGCAAAAAACAGAACTGAAGATCAATGGAACAGATTAGAGGATGGAGACACAAGTATAAACACTGGCACTGTATCTTTGACAAAAGGGCCAGACGTTTTCTGGAAGAAAGAAAGCCTCTTTAAGAAATGGTCCTGAAAAAACTGGCTTTCCACATGCTGAAGGCTAAAACTAGACCCATGCATATTACCATGCAGTAAACTAAAGTCAAACTGAATCAAAGATCTAAATATTAAAACAGAATTATCAAATCTATTGGAAGAAAAAGTAGACAGAAATCTTGAAGACATGGGGGTAGGCAACAAGTGTATGAACAAAACCAAACTGTCAAGGGAAATACTTCAGATATCAACAATTGAGATCTCATCTTATTAAAAAGTTTTTGCACATCAAAAAAATCACCAACAGAGTAAAAATAAAATTCATTTATTAGGGAAAGTCTTTACCAATAATCACTCAGACAAGTGACTTATGTGTAGAACAAAAAAGAAGTTATAAAACAGGCTTCTCAAATTCAGAAACTCAATCCAAAAATGGGCTTCTGAGTGAATACACTCTTCACAGATGAAGAAATACAAATGGCAAATAAATATACAAAAAGAATGTTCAATAGCATTGGTCATTCAAATTGAAGCAGCATTGAGATTCCATTTCACCCCAAAAAGAATGGCTATCAACCATTTTCAAGAACAGAAATCAACCAATAATAAATTCTGGATGGGGCATTGGAGGGAAAGGAACCTTTCTCTATTGTTGGTGAGAGTGTAGACTGGTAAAACTATTGTGAAAATCAGCGTGAAGATTCCTCAAGAAAACTAGGATTAGAGGTCCCATCTGACCCAACTGTTTCCCTTCTATGTATTAATCCAAAAGAATCAAAAACATCATACTGCAGTGATATATTTGCACACATATTTATAGCAACTCATTTTGTCATAGCTAAATATTGGAAACAACCTAAATGCCTAGCAATCAAGGAGATTGTATTTTTGTACAATGAATTATTACTCAGCTATAAAAAAAAGATGAACTTGAAGCTGCCATAGGTAATTGGACACAACTGGAAACAATGCACATAAGTGAAATAAATCAGATCCACATGTGTAAATATTGTCTTGATTGCCCAGTGTCAGAAACTGAGAGTAAAAAAAATCCAAATCATACAACAGATATTGTGAAAGGGAGGGAAATTTCTTAGTATGAGAGAACTGAGATGGGAAAAAGGAGAAAATCAAGAAAAAAGGGAATAGATAGAAGATAGATAGATAGATAGATAGATAGATAGATAGATAGATAGACAGAGAGATATAAATATATATTATAATGCATGTTATAGCTAAGCTTTTATTCTAATAAAATTATTATTAATTATTATTAAAATTCTTACTAATTTCTGTTGGCTTATTGAAAGGTACAGTTGATGCCTAATTATTTAATCAATTTTATGTTACTATACTGGCAATCTGAACCACTATGAAGATAACAATATGTAATGTGACAACCATCGTTAATTTTTCACCATCTGGCATTGAAAATCTGTATAATTTTTATTATTTTTAAAAATTCTCAGACTGGGTGAATGCCTGTAATCCCAGAGTTTGGGAGGCTGAAGACAGGAAAGATCAGTATAAGTCTTATCAGTCTAGTGAGACTCTGTAGATCTTGGACTAAATACATTAAAAAAATTTTTTTAAAGGACTGATGTCACAGCAAAAAAATTCTCATTGAAATAAAATTTTCAAATTTTAGTTACAGGTTCCACATATATTAAGTAAAATGAGAAGATATTTCCTTAGATATATTTATAAAATACGTATTATGTGTAAAAGAGAATAATATTAAACAGAAAATGATAGGATAAAACAAAAAGCACGAGTATCTTGTCCTTCAGGCGTCCTCCTTAAAGGCTGAGCATTAGCCCTGTAGAAATTTGACCCTGCTCGTCACAGTTCCAGCTCCAGTCTCCCCCTTCTCTCTCATTGCTTTGTTTTCATTCAGCATACAGATCTCAATGCATAGAAATGCATAACTGCTGATGTTGCACAGTAGATCTATATCCTGTATACACTGAGCATACACAGATGCATGAGCGTGTGTGTTTTGTGTATATATATGGATTTGCATATCACAATAAAATGGTGGAGGAAGTATGGGGTTTAATTTAATGTTCTGCCATTTATTCACTGTGCAACCTTAGACAAATTTCAAAATGAAGTTCAATTTCTGCAATTGCAAAATGGAAATAAATAGCTGTAACTATTATAATAAATAGGTTATTATGAGAACAATCAAGCATAACTGAGTCTAGCATTATCTACTTTTGATACCTCCTTACAGGTCCTTTATTTTCTCCAGATTATGCTTCTCTAAGAACATTCTCTTACTATGTGCTCAAGACAAACATGATGTGAAAATGTTATGAAGAAACTGAATAGATGTACTTAGTTTTTGTAGGGCACTCCTCACTTACCTGGACACCTTCTCAGTGAAATTCAACCTTTATTTCAACTGTTCTTTAGGTCATACAGATATACTCTCCTGCATCAACATTTTGTATGTTAGCAGCCTATTTGCATCAAAGTATCAGTGATTCAAAAGTGGCTAATCTGCCAGATTCTGTCCTCTAGGAATTTAAATTTGTAGAGATCAAACTGATGAAACACGCTAGTTTATGGGGTTAGCAAATAGGGATCCTTAGAAACTAGAGAATCATTGCAGGAGAATTCAAAGACAAACTGTGAGATGGAGTCAACGTTCATGAATGAGCTACTGTCTGCTGCCTTTTGCCTAAGACTTCTGACTGACTACAGTGCTGTCCTGGGCCATGTTCTAGGTTTCCTAGTGTGGAATCTGGAGAATGAGCTGAAAGGCACAGAGTGGGGAATTAAGGAAGAACCTGCAGATTCCTCAATTATTTATAGCAAAGATCTGAGGCAGGATTGGACAAAGAAAAATAACAGCTGGGCTGAGCAGTGGGGAAGTTCAGGAGTTTGTTATGGTAAAGTCTATAGAATATGGGAGTAATCAGGGAGATGCAACTATGCATAGGATCCCCTTCAAAGTCCTTTAACAGACAAAGACAAATAATGGACTTCCATTTTGTTTGTATTTCCAGACCCAATTGAGTTTCTGCAACTTGGCTTCCTTAAGAAAATTGTAACAGGGCTGACAAACTACTTCAGTGGTCTAAAGTGCCTACTTAGGTAACCTTAGGCAAGTGCAAGTATCACGCTTCTATCCCCAGCACCATGTCATGCCAGCCCCACCACCAGGGTGGGATGAGATGGCCACAAAAAGAAGAAAGAAAGAAAGAAAGAAAAGAAAGAAAGAAAGAAAGAAAGAAAGAAAGAAAGAAAGAAAGAAACAAAGAAAGAAAGAAACAAAGAAAGAAAGAAACAAAGAAAGAAAGAAAGATCTGATTTTGAAGAGTTGCATAAGAAAAAAAAAATGCATTAGCACCTTGTGTAAGGAAAATAGCTCCAGAATATTATGCGGTCATGACACCTCACTCCACAATTTAATATCAGTAACCATTAAGGATAAAACCAAGGAGGTATAAATGGCTTGGGGTCAATATCCTAACCTGAGACAAAGAACCCAAGGCTGCATAGTTCAACACGAAACTGAGCACAATGCTGTTTAAAGAGAATCAGGTTAGGATATTGACTTTTTGAAGAGGATCTGTCCTATGTACAGCCTTTGAGTTGTTGGCTGGTTGTAATCTCTGGGATTTCTACTGTTCAGGATTGATCTAAATGAGGTTCTGGGATTCTTCATAGAATAGGATTTATTCCACCCAGAGGAGATTTGCTATTAATGCATAGCTAAAATGTCACAGAAGTGTTAATTAATCAATGATTGTCTGGTGAGGAAAGAACATCACATGAACTCTGTTTTCTTTCTGTTGTTGTAAGAAAATACCTGGGGCTGAGTAGTTTAAAGAGGAAAGAGATTTATTTCACATCACATTTCTGGAGGTAGAGAGGTCCAAGAGCACAGAAATAGCATCTGTTCTATTTCTGGTGAGGACTTCATGGTGGATCAATTCACAGCAGAAAGTGAAAAATAGATGAATGCATGTGTGAGAGGAACAAAAGTGCCTGAGGGGGAGGAGAGGGGCCAAGCTTGTATTATGACTACCTGCTCTCAGAGCAACTGTTCAGAACTATAGGAAAGAAGAAAGCGTTAGTCCTTCTCAATGATAGGATCACCTTTTGAAGTCCCAACTATCCTTTCAGGGAAGTAATTAAATTGGGAATTAAATTTCAATATGATTTTTGATTGGGAAAAGGCATATTTAAACTAGAGGACTATTTGAATGGAAGTTTAGAAATTTTAAAGATAGATTAGTATATAGTTTTGAGACAGCTGCACTGCTTTGCATTTGAGTGTATGTGGCACTTAGAGGTCAGCCGGGCGTGGTGGCTCACACCTGTAATCCCAGCACTTGGGAGGCTGAGGCAGGAGGATCTCTGCGAGTTCGAGACCAGCCTGGGCTACAAAAGTGAGCTCAAAGCCAGCCTGAACTGCACAGTGAGACCCTGTCTCAAAAAGCCAAAAAAAAAAAAAAATAGAGGTCAGAACTGATTGCGAGCCTGGTTCTGTGCAAAGGTACATTATGGTGACAGCTATAGCCATTGCGCCAAACTCTCTAAGAAGGGAGTCACATTCTGGTCTCTTTGGAAATAACACTTTTTCTGAACTGACATGCATACAGCTCCTCTTTGGGAAATTTTTTGCTCCTTGGATAAAAACACAGTAGGTAAGCCCTATTTTCTTCCACTATCAAAAACAGCAAGTTATTAATTAAGCAAAGCTGGACTGTCATTGGGTCTGGTGGAAAGAGATAACAGGCTGGAGCAAACGCAGCAGTTGTCTACATTTTTATACAGAACTCTTCCTGGAACAATGTTTTTCTCTCTTTTCTTTCAAACTTTTGCCAAAATATTGCAGCTCTGTATGCCCCTTCTTTAGCAGGTGTTCAGTGTGGGAGTGACTGATGTGGGCAGTTAGACTCTCCCTTTGGCTCCTCTTCATTTTCCTGTGGTAGACATTTCTTCATGGTATAGTAAAAAGGGTTTTTCAACCATGGCTGCAGTGGTATTTATTTCATCTTATTCTATTTGTATTCCAGATAAGTCATGAATAGAAGAATTCACTTCCTGATACATTGATATTTTTAAGAAGAAGGAAAAAGACACATTTTGATTAGCTATCATGAGATGTGATAACACAAATACCCTTGTTTTCTATCCATCTTAAAAGGCTGCTGGCACACTTTGTGTTCTATCCTGTGTACTTTAATAAGTAGAAAAATATTCCAAACCACACACTTCCAAATATCCTAACAATAGGTTTTCTTATTGGACTGTCAGCTGAATATAAATACCACATCAAAGTACACTTCCGTTCATCTTTAACATTGTCAGTAACTATGCCAAAATGTAAATTAAATCCACCCCAGCCACAGAAGCAGAAATATTAAAACAATTTTCTCTCTTCAAGTTCCATGTTCTACCATTCCGCTTCCTACTCTATGCAACAGAAACTCTACCCCTCTTCACTACTAGGTCATGCAGAGCAAATGGTGTGGTACAAAGGGCCATGCCTCAAGGCTGTGTAGGTGAACTGTGGAGCGAACTGGAACTTGGGTATTGAACTCCAGAAGCAGTCTTACACCTGAAATCTCCTTCATGGATTTCAAATGCTGTCCTGATGAGATCAGAGTATGTTCATGACTTTCCTGTGGCTTTGTGGCCCTTCATTTCCTAAATCTCCTTACGACCTTGCAAAACGAAACCTAAAGTCAAACAAGCTAAAGACCGATTTAATCCAACGGTTTTGCCCATCAGCTGTACTTCCCTTTGCGCCACCTACTGTCTATGCCATCCCATTTTGCAGAAGAGAATCATGAAAAGAAAAAGGTGATGTGGCTGAGCACCAAATGTTTCTGGATGTTCTCACTGGCTGAGTGCACCCATCTCTGTACGCAGCACTCTGTTGTGGCCTGAGAGATTCACCTGATTGAAGGTCATTACTGCAGCCCTGTATGAACAGGGCAGTGCTCAGTCACATGGAAAAGCCTTTCAGGTTCTTTGAGGCCAGCAGAAAATACTGCTTCTACTATACTAGAAATGCATACTAATAAGGAACCTCACGTTTTTTTCTGAGAAGCTCTCATTTTACAAATGGAATTACACACAGACTGTTGATGGAAGGAATTTCTCATCTCACCTCAACTCCTTCCTCATACCACCCAACCCCCATCTGCCCTGTCTTATAAAATCACTCACTACATGTTTAGGAAATGTAAACCAATTTAAACACGGTTCCAAACTAAACAATTTCTAGGATAAATCTGTTGCCAAAACTGTTCTGAAGGTAAGTGCTACTCAACATAAAGCTTTGCCTCCAACGCTTTGATAAATGTGTATTCAACCAGTAAACATTTTAAAATAAATGAATATTAATGATTTTTTGCACCCATCCATGGTTTGGGTTGTCTGTCACATTGGATTATTCTCACCATTTCTCCCTTCCATTGGTTCGGTGAGTGAAAATGTCCAGTAATCTGAGTTGCCTTACAAGCATAAAAAAGGTAATCAGAATGTCACAAAGGAAAATGAATTATCTGCTTCACAAAATCTGTGCACTATCTTATAGAGCTGTTTGTTTTTTGTTCACGTGCAAGGTTATATAATCCCAAAGGACAATCCACCCCAGTATTCAAGATGACTTGTGCATTTTAGCAGATCTAGGACAAAGAACAGGAAGAGAGAAAGAAAGAAAGAAAGAGAAAGAAAGAAAGAAAGAAAGAGAGAAAGAAAGAAAGAAAGAAAGAAAGAAAGAAAGAAAGAAAGAAAGAAAGAAAGAAAGAAAGAAAGAAAGAAATACACAAAGAGGGCTTTTTAGGTGACTAGTACATATTTTTTTCTTTCACATGTATTATCTTTCTTCACTCCAACCTTAAGAAATGTATATATTATTTTCACTTAAAAATAAATAAACTGAGCTTAAAATAGTTAAGTAATTGGAGGAACCACTGGAAAAATAGCCAAACAAAGCTGGCAAGGTTCAGTGTTCATGCAAAACTACTTACAGGTCCCCATCATATCATTTGACTAAGTGTTTTTGAATGCTTGGGGAATGTGCATAGTGTTGTATGGGGATTTTCTGGTCTCTCCTTTATAAAAGAGAAAATCTAGGCCCAGGGGACTAGGAAAATTGTCTTAAACCACATAACCAGTAAGTAGCAAATCCAGGATGCAAACAAGAGCCTTTTAGCTCCAGAGTATAGGTTCTTAAACACTGCATGAGAGAGCTTCTCCTAAGTGACCTAACAGAGAAATAACTGCCTTAAAGATGCAACTCACAGCAAACCTAGTAGAAATAAGCCTTGCTCGATTTTACGGATGCTGCACCATAGTCAATGTTTGGAGGAGAGGATGTCTTTTCTTATTTTAACAAAAAAAGAAAAAAGAAAGAAAAATAAAACAGTTGGAGCTAGAAAGATAGCTTGGCAGTCTAAGTGCAAATTTGGCAAATGTAAGGAACCAGGTTCAATCCTCAGAACTACCTACAGGGCCTGCCCTGGAACCCTGGGGCACACCATGCTGGCCCCAAAACCAGGGGTGATGATACACATCTATAATCCCAGCACTGGGGGGGCTGATTCGGGAGGATCACTATGAATCCAAGCTGCCTTGAACTATTGCCTCTGTTGCATGCCACCCTGCTTTGGAGCCAGCTGATTATGGAATGAAAGCTCTTGTGACCTCAATAAACCTTTCCTTACTTAAGTTTGGGAATCAGGTGTTTTGTCCAGCAATGAGAGAGAAGTGTCCAAGACATCCACTATATTAAAAACCCCACAACTTTAGTATCCATTCCTTGGTTGATGGGCATTTGAGTTATTTCCAAGATTTAGCTATGACAGATTGTGCTGCTATAAACATGAGTGCACTATACTACTGTGGCATAATGTTTTTAATTCTTCTAGGAAGATAACCAGAAGAGGAATATCTAGGTCAAATGAAAACGCTAATTCTAGGGTTCATTTTAGGAACCTCCACACAGATTTCCACAGTGGTTGTGCCAGTCTACACTCCCACCAACAGTAAAGAAGATTCCCTTCTCCCCCCAGCCCCTCCAGCATTTGTTATTGGTGGATTTCTTGATGATAGCCATTCTTTCTGAATGACATAGTATCTTAGGTTGTTTTAATTCGCATCTCTCAAATGACCTATGCTAATGAACATTTTTTCATATATTTATTTGTTGTTTATATTTCATCTGAGAAGTGCGTATCCATTTCGGATGCCCATTTTAGGATTGTATCTTTGAATTCGTGTGGCCCTGTTTCTCTCTTTTTTTTTTTTTTTTTTTTTTTTTTTTCAGTTCTACATGTGTTCCATACATAAGTCCTTTGTCTGATGGACAACTGGCTGTAATGTTTTCCCTTTTGCACCGGTTGTCTTTTCACAGTGTCAGTGCTTTCTTTTGTTGTGCAAACACTTTTTGATAAGGGAAATTCTACTTGTTGATTTTGCAGTATTTTTTCTGGGGAGTCTTTTCCTTCATCTTTCAGAATTACATTAGCTTGTCTCACTTTGCCTCCATCTCTCTCTCTCTCTCTCTCTCTCTCTCTCTCTCTCTCTCTCTCTCTCTCTCTGCCTTCCCTATATCTGAGATCCTTAGAGACAAAGGTTGTCCAATGGAACTTTATTCCAATTGTCCTTTGTCTTTGTTAATGTTCTCTATCTGCTGAACTAACCAAAATAGCAGCCTTTTGGTGATTGTTACTGATGAACATTTGCAATATGGTTAATTCAACTAATTTCTACATTTATTTAATTTTAACTAGTTTACATATAGTCACATGTGACTACTGACTATATTGTCATAGAGAGCAGCTATAGAGACTCTACTGAAATAAAAATTACTACAGTAAGAGTTTGGTGGATAGCTAACTGGTAGTCAACTTCTTATGTGCAGCTTACTTGAACTAGCATGGGTTTAGGAAGCCCACCTGGGGGTTGTGCAAGCAGCATAAAAGGCACAGGAGAAGCTGTCAAAATGCTGTTAGTGATGCTGTTTGGAGAAGTTGTTGAAACTACTGGAAGCCTCAAATTCTCTTGGGCTGTTCTTCTGGAGGACCTTGTCATGCTGGCTTTCCCAATGAACATTTGAGGAGCCTTGGTCCTCACCTTCAGCCTTGCTTCCTGCCTCTGGGGGTGGGGGGAAGATGCTGCCCTGATCAGCCTCAAGGAGAAGCTTTCTGCATTGGCTTTCTTGATGGGAATTCAGCCTTCCTCATTGCTTGAGGAGCTTGGGACCTCCCTGTTGCTGAGGATGGCTATGGTACCTGTGGAGGAGCTCTGGTTCTTGCCTTCCACCCCTGAACTTGGGCCTGTCCCAGTGCAGATCCATGAAGCAGGCCTGCATGAGACTTTGTCATGGGCTCTCGGCCTCCAGTTGGACTTGTGGGAGGCTTTATTATGGGCCATAGGTTTTCAGCTGGACTCATGCAGGATGTTAGAATTCAGGTCTTCAGCTGGATTCTTTAGTGTTTAGTGTGTGGATAGATTTCCTACAACACTTGTGTATATGATTCTTGAGTGATTCTTTATAAAATAATATTATAAAATATGTACTATATTACATTGTTCATATTGTAAAAGCCCTAAACTGTGACAAAGAGTTAACATTAGTTCACATTTATTTAGCTTGTTTAAACTTAAAAACAACTATTGTACTAAATATTACAGCTATCCTCACTTTACAGATTAAGAACACTTACTTCGCCCAATATTATTCATTTGCTCACTATCACATAGCAAATGGGACAGGTAGCAATAGTAATAAAGTTGGAAAACTTATCTAAAAAGAGAAGCAGAAGCAGAAGTCTTGCTATCATGAGTGGACTACATCTTTGTCTGCTTTTATTTAACATTTTACCCTCAGGCCTGAATCTTAGTAGTAGAAGCTCAACAAAAGCATATTGAATGGAAGAATGAATACTTAGAAGCTTGATCTACAATGCATAGAATTATAGAAATTTGTTCTTTATCTTTGCTCAGAACAGCCTGGATTTATAGAAGATTTAAAAAAATCTTCAAGATTGAAATATTTTCCAAAGGATATTAAAATTTTAGTGTACAAGTATGTTTTTAAAAAGATTTTACTTGATCAAAATGCTCTGAATTTGATGTTTCTGCTCACAAAGGGAGGAACTTATCACATTCATCCTTCAGCCCTTTGAGATAGTCACCCAGACTTTGCCAGAAAGGACTCTGTCTTCACAGATAAAGACATAGCCAGGATTTCTGAGCAGAAGCAATTTTCACAA
>PVJA010005318.1:0-60000 GCA_004027025.1 Myocastor coypus | reverse complement strand
TCCTAAAATCATATAGCCCTCGTAAACAGAATCGAAAATACTACATAAAGAAATATTTAGTTTCAGAAACTAATTTGTGTAGGGAAGTGGTAATGGATTCTTGACACATAGCCTGCATGGTACCAGGCACAACAAAGTAGAAAATCAATTGTCAAACATGTCATTGATAGTTTTTTGTTGCCCAACCAGTGGTATTTTCCATACCAAAATTTAGAAATGTGAATATGCTGTACTAGCTTCATCTAAATAAGACAGATCTCCAGCCAGAGAAAAGGACTCCCAGCCAAAACCAAAAACACTTTAATTAGTCGTTTCATTGCAAAATGTTGAAATAGCTCCAACCCAATGAAACCAAGGCCTTCAGAGTTAGAATGGCTTAAAGAAAAAGAAAAAGATGTTTCATTTATTTAGGTGCTTGATCTCAATCCAACTTGGAAAAGAAAACCTAAAGCCTTTTAGTGTAATAAACTTGGCAGTGATAGAATGCTGTTTTCCTTCATATAAGGAAAGCTAGCCTCTGCATGAAATCAACTTTACGATCTTTAAATTTTTATCATCAGGCTTGGTGGTTATTTTAACTTTTTTTTTTTTTTTTTTTTTTTTTTTTTTTTTTTTTTTTTTTTTTTTTTTTTTTTTTTTTTTTTTTTTTTTTTTTTTTTTTTTTTTTTTTTTTTTTTTTTTTTTTTTTTTTTTTTTCGGTACTAGAGTTTAAACTCTAGACCTTGTACTTGCCAGGCAGGTGCTTATGCTGCTGGGCTATCTCCCCAGCCTTTGGTGATTATTTTAAATGATTAATTAGTACTCAGCATTTATATCTGTGGAATATTCTGTTTAAGTTTCTTATACATATTTTATTAAAAGCTTGATTTCAGAAATCTTATAGGCAAATAACTTTTTTACAGACAGTTGTGAAATGAAAACTACATCTATAAGAAATTCCGCTCATTGATATTTGATATTTTAAAAATAGAGGAAAATATGATTGGGGAAAATTTTTAATGCTTAAATTATAAAGATTCATTGAAGTTAATATGAATGAGAATTTAAGTATTTTGATATGATTTCTGCACTTATCAAACCCAACACTTGTATCATTAAACTAATAGATGATGAGAAGTATTTTGTTTTTATATGCTTACAATTAGAGAAAAAGGAGTAAAAGAAAAATGCAATGAGCAAATAGGTGTGCCTGTAGGTCATGCTTTATTTATCCAAATACCTGAAATAATAACAGTATATCAAGAAATAAGAGAGCAAACCAAGAGAATTACAAATTCTAGCACAGCCTAAACAACTTAGTAATTTAGCAAGACCTTGTCTCAAAATTAGAAAAAGCAAACAAACAAATGAAAGAAACAGCTGATATGTAGCACAGTGTGAAGGACCTAGGTTCAATTCCTAATATACCACTGAAGAAATACAAACCCTAATAGTTTCATCACATGTCAAGTGTCAACTCCAAAATTAATTACAAGATATCCAAATACATTCTTCTATTTCTGCTTTACTCTTTATCTGATTAATCATTATTTGATTTATTAAAGGAATTAATATCAAATAATTTATTTATATATTATCTGTTTAAATAGCCAGTAAGATTTTCCATACTAAAATGTGAAATCCAAGTAATGATGAAGACTTTTGCCATGAGATTCACACCCCTCTCATTTATCACCAAGTTCTAAATTTTTGCAGTCCTGAAACTATGTTGCATTTGTTGATGCCTGCCTGTTTCAGCACATGTGGTGGTCTATCTTCCCAACCAATCCCAATCATTACTTCAAGACTTCAATCAGCATTTTTATGAGAAACTTTCCTAATGTAGTTTTCTCTGTGCTTTCATAGAAGCCTAGGGAAAATTTTTTGATAACTTACTGTAGTGGATTGCTCAATGGTGCCAGATTGTTACTCCCAGATCAACTACACTACTGTGGTACTAGGTGTGGGAGGCCCACCTGAGGATTGTTGCCAATAGCATGAGAGCCAGAGCTGGAGAAGCTGATGAGAGGCTGTTAGGGAAGTTGTTTGGAGAAGCTGTTGGAAGGCGTTGGATCTCCTGGGGTATTCTGCTGAGTGACCGTGTCATGCTGGCTTTTTTGGTGAACTTGGTTGTTCTGAACCATTGTCACTGAGTACTGCTGTTTACTTTGAAGGTGCTCTCTAGTCCTTTTCTTGAGCATTGTTTCCTGGCTCCAGAGAAGATGGTACACAGCTGAGTCTCCTGGATGAGGTTGTCAAATTGTCTTTCCTGATGGGAACTCAGCTTTCCTCATCATCAGAGGAGCTCAGGACCTCACTGTTGCTGAGGATAACTGTGGTACTTTGTGGGGAGGGGTACTCTGGTTCTTACTTTGAGCATTGCTTCCTGGCCCCAGTTCAGTTCCTTCAGTCTACTAGTGCAGATCATTCATTCCCTTAGTACAGACATTCTTGCTTCCACTACAGACCTTTGGACCTTTAAGGCATATAGATCTGTGAAATAGGAATGTGTGAGACATTGTCATGGGCTCTAGGCCTCCAGGTGGACCTCTAGGCCTCCGGAGAGACATTGTTATGGGCTGGAGGTCTTCAGCTGGACTCACAAAGGATATTAGGATCCAGGCCCTCAGCTGGATTCTTTGGTCTTTAGTGTGTGGACCTATTCCCTGCATTCATTGTATATGATTCTCTGGGTGATTCATTATAAAATAATACAAAATGTGTCCTGTATTGTTCCCTCACAAAAACCTCAAACCACAACATTTATTATGTTTCCTTAGATTACAGGTCCATTTTTCTTACCAGAGTCTAAACAGCAAAGACTATATCCATTCATCTTTATAGATCCAAAACTTGTGGGTTCAAAAGTTGTTTTTTTGTTTTTTTTTTTTATCATTTAATAAAGTGAAAAAAAGAAATGTGGAGTAGGAAACCTCATATCTTTAGCAATGATCCCACTTTGCAAGTTCATTCATTTAATGGTGGTCAACTATAGATTCTATGTTAATAAAGACTCTTCCTTAGGTATTTTGCTACACAAAAGGAAAAGATGTGTTTGGGCCAAAATGAACGCAGTGACTATACATTTATTCAGCCTAAAGTGCAGATGATAAAGCAAATAGCATCCAGAGGACACCAAATATTATTATTCTATTAATGTTCAAATTTTTAAAAAATGAATTATTTTTATGCTTTCACTAAACAACTGGGGAAGTACTTTTCAGAATATTAAGTGCCTCTTAAAAAATGTTATCATCACAAAGAAAACTCTTCAAAAAGCAGAACAAAATAAATTTACATCCTATAAGCCTGTCAGAGGGTAGTATAAAATGATATGATGTAAAATATAAATATCAGTATTACCATTTCCCATCACATAATAGTTCTTAATAGCCATTAAGTTTTCTTAAGCAACATTCTGTTATCTGTGTCTGTATGGTGTGACAAAATACAGAAAAATGTGTATGAGCATAGTTCTGTATGTTGTTCACAGTGCATTCCTAAAAGCAGTGTAGCCACATTACTCAAAGGAAGCAACTCTGAAGGGAAATTATGCACATATGTGAAAATTGAGTTTTAAAGTTGCTCAGGGAATTTTCCCTATTGAGTCTCACAAGTGTCCCCAAATAGGAGCAGAACACATAACATCTTGTCATTTTTGCTTATGCCAGGACTCACACAACTAAGCATCAGGTATGTTGTGGTTGGTCTCTGGCAACCAATGATGTCCAGTGCCAATAAAGATTCCTGGAGCCAAAGTTCATAGTGTACCCGCTGCTCATCTGGCCACCAATGCATCCTGCCACCATCACCTTGTGCAGGGACAGTATGAATGGTCAGTTTAGAGGCTCCTGATTTCCTCTATTCTACCTTCATCTGCAGTAAGGCTGATCATTTAAAACAAAGATCTAAACAAATTCTTTCTTCAAACCTGTCAGTAATATACTGTTATGGCTTAGATCTAGATGGCCCATCCTCCTGACTGCTCAAAGCCTCATGCCATCATAGGTAGGGCTTTGTGAGGTCATTGAATTATAGGGGCTTTAGGTTGGGAGGTGAGGCCTGGTCAGAAGAGGTGAATGAGTCACTGTGCATTTGGCCCAGAAAATCTCTCTTCCCAGCTTCTCCTTCAATCTGCTTCCGGCTTCCATAGCATCGACACTTATCCCTCATTCACATTCCTATGCCCTGTACCCCTGTCATGGAGAAAGCTGAGCGCGAAAGGGCTAAAAGTGAACCAATAAACCTTTCCTCCTCTAAGTTGTGGTTGTCTGATATTTTGTCCCAGCAATAAAGTGGTAAGATACAGACCCAGGCTCTTTAGATGGAAAAGTGAATATTCAATAACTGTTGTATGTTATGAGCCGGTGCCAAAAGAAATGATTAGAAAACAATAAAAAGTAGCTTCAGAGGTCTCACTGAGATTATTCTCTCTCTAAGTGAGCCCAGAGCTCCTAGAAGCATCTCACTTTTATGTAAGACTAGAAGCAGGCTAAGGAATGGCATAATCACTTTAGTGAAGGAAGACTACAATCTCTTTGACTTCCACCATTTCCCTAGGTCCACCCAAATTCTAGTTGGTAACATTCCAAGCAAAGGAGGAGACAACAAACAGGGGGCCAGCAGGAGAAGCTGTTATCTGCCTCCTTGAATCCCAGCTTTCTGGGGGTTCAGAATTAAAAGACTACAGCTGTCCCTGGGCTTTGTTTATTGCTCTCTGCTTCTTGGGATGCTAATTAGGCTTTTATCTCATCTCTATATTTATACAAATAACTTTCCAAGTGGGCAGAGAAGACAAGAAGGGCATAAAATGGAATATGACTCCAGATTATTGCTATTAGTTTTATTTATGTTATATAAAGTCACACTAAACTAGCAAATAATTAGTCTTCAATCCTAAGAAAAATACAGGGATATATTTTCACAGGATTTTGGCTACACATCTATATCATCAACCAATCGACACATACTTTGTTTTAGGTGTTTTTAAGACACATAACATCATAGGTTTTGCCAATACATTAATATTGAACTCCCAGCCAATAGCACTCTAATGCAAAACTGAATGAAGCTTCTCCAACATGAATTTTTCTCCAGTAGGCACATTAGACTTCCCTTATGCTTGGAAAAACCAGGTAACACTGAAGATCTGCATTTGGAGACTGTTTTAAGCAGTGAAATCAAGCAAAAGTCAACTGACTGAAAAAAAAAAAAAAAAAAGGCACTAAATGCTGTAAGAAGGATATTTGCCTATAGGATATGAACTGAAACAAGAAAGAAGTATCATATTCTTTGACCTCAGATGGAAATATGCATTGTGAATTTCTCAAATTTTATCACTGCACATGTCAATAAGCACTTACATGGGCTGAGAATATTGACTTTGAAATTACAAATAATTCTAAGTAGGAAAATTCACAAATGCAGAATGTACCTTTCATGTAATCATGATTGGCTACACATTTTCAAAGGCTATTACCTACATGAACATACATCTGTGAATTGCATACATACATGCTACCATTTGGGGAGGCAACAGCAATGTCTCTTTATAGTCTGTGTAGTTTACAAATTTTGTCGGAGAATGCTAACATATTAAATTACCATACATAATTGGAAAGGATTAGCCTTCAAAGATGCTTTATTCCACTGAGTTAACCACTTAGCAAGATTCTAGTGCATCTGCTTAAAAGAAATACCATATTTTGTTCCTATAAAAAGTGAGACATGTGAAAATATGCTAAAAGGTCACATCTTATAAGCATATCAGTGCTCCCTGATCTTACAAATAAAGTGATATGTGATTTCTGGGTAGTTTCAAAATAGCCAAACAAACTTCTTTTAAAAAATGCACTTATTAAAGGGTCTATAGAGTCTCACTACACACATCAGACTCATAGTGATCTTCCTGTTTTCAGCCTCCCAAGCACTTGGATTATAGGCATGCACCACCATACCCAGTGTCAATCGCTGTGTTGGCATGTCACACTGGGGTGTGAACTGATCGCCGTGCCTCCTTAAGCAGGCACTTTAGTCCACTGAGCTATCTGGCTGGCCCTCAACTTTTTTTTTTTAAGTGAAAGTAATTTCAAAACAAAATAATAGGAGGATAACAATGGTCACTACATTGCATATTATTTTGGTTTTTTTTTTACATTGCATATTGTTAGTAAGTATTTATACCAATGAATCATATACAAATAAGTCTTACACCAAATGGGCATTTTAATATCCTCCTTTCTCTTTAAGCAAATCTATGTGAGAATTTTAGTGTCTAAAGTAAAAATGGTGAGTTCTAGGCTTCTCGCCAGTTACATGTGGGGTGTGAAATTTCTGACTTACAAGCCGAAATTCTTGGAATCTTATAATCATTCTTTTATATAATTGAGATTGATTCTCCCACCCACAAAATGACCTACTTCTCTTTCTCTGTTATGAGAGAGCAAGAGTTACTGGCATGAAAAGAACTGCTAAGAGTCATGACCTCTACCCAGTCCTACAGCTTTCTCCCTGTAGCCGGCTCTTGTTCTGTTTCATGGATACTTTGCATGGAAGTAACAGCTCAGGAAAAGACAGGACGCCTGTGCCACCAAATCTGCATCCCAGGTTATTTAAGGTAAAATGATGAACGAAAGAGGACATACTGGCATGTGCCCCATCACTCCCTTGTCTTAGGGCCCCTTCCTTTGTGAAATCACAGCTGTTCTTTCTGTTAGAGGCTTCACAACTTCTCTCAAGCTTGCTGCTTAAGCGACCCACCGATGTCACTCGTGACATCTCACTTTGGAGTATTTTTATCACTGATGTGAGGAACAGGGAAGAAACACTGTGGAAGGAGGGTGCTGCCTATCATTCCTTTATCAAGTGAATGCACCAGAGAATAAGGAACAAATTCTTCATGAGCTTGCCTTACATTCCACGCTATTTCCAAATGTTGGAACTGGCACTCTGTCATCATCTGCAGAAGCTGAGCAGGGCTGTGGACAGGGAAAGCACTGCCATTGTGACTAAGGTATCATGATGTGCAGCCCCTGACAGTCCAGGTGTGGTCCACGTAGGCATAGGACAAGACGGTGTGAGTACCCAGAAGCTGTTCTGGCCTGCAGAGCTCTCTAGAGGGCCAAAGACATGACTGCCCGAGGCTGAGTAGGGTGCTCGGCAGGCTTCTTTCCAACGCGTCTGAATAAAACAAGGGCCCACAATTGCAACCTAACAAAAGCCATCCAACAAAATAAGAACTGTCCCATCTCCTTCCTCCTGCCTTCCTTCCATAACAGGAAGCAGAAGCGGGTGAGATGGGGCATTCCCACCCTCCCATCTATCCTCCCTCAAGATGGCCCAGGTCTGCACAGTTGATGTTTTGATGTTGAACCAAGTCAGACTTTATCAATGGTAACTTTCCCTGGATGTTAAATATTTGAAAGGGAGACTTCTCATAACTCCAAATGACCATAAATATGGGCACTTTCTTAGAATTAACAGAAAAGTTTTGGAACCTGCCAGAATGTTCATCCAATGTCTGAGGGGGAAATCAAAGCATGCCACTGAAAAGAGGATAGTGAGAGGCAAAATAAAGAGTTGCTTCTTTTAGATCTATGTGGGTTGCCCCACTCTCCTATCGTACTCACAAGCATGTAGAAAAAAATGGATTGATAAGGTAAGTAGATGACTGAGTGTCTAGTTACCAGTCAGACACTTGGGAAAAGAATTTTTGATACTCAAAAACTTTCAAATTTATGTCCCCACTTAGACCAGAGCTTGATATATTGCAAACAAAATGTTACTCATGCATCTCCAAAACAACATATTAAAAAAAGAATATCCCCCATCTCATACTTTCCTTCTTCCATGTCTTCATATTCAAGTTCTTACATAATAAGCTTTTTAAAATTCATGCTTAAGAAAATAGGAGATTGCTTTAGAAATGTTTAGTACTTTGCTAGGAAATAAATATATACTTGTTGAAAACTGGCCAAGAGTGGGACAGAAGAAAGAAAGGAGGAATGGAGGGGAAGAATTACCTGAAGGGAAGACCAAGTAGATGTCCCATCACATTTACACATCTATGTCAGCCTATGCCATGTTTATGGCCAAATAGCCACAAGTTTACCCCGCAGCCACACATGGAGGCATGGTCTGTAGTCACCCTGGCTTACGTTAAGAGCAGGCACTCCAACACTGCTGGTGGAATCTAGTCCTGGCCTGGTCATGTCAACTCCTGAAACAAGAGGTGAGCAGTGGGTTCTGTGGCTGCAGAAAGAGCACTGCCAAGAACATCACAACAGAACACCTCTTTGTGAACTGGATTTATCACTTGCAATCTCAGAAAATTGAAGAAAACTGCTTAAAAATCTCTGCAAACTTCAGTTTTCCTATCTGTAAAGTGAGAATAACAACGATAACTCTATCTCACTAGAATGTGCATAAATCGATGTAATGAATATTCTGTCCAGATCCCCCTTTAGGACCAAAGTACACATTTCCCTGGGTTGCTCTCCTACCACCTACCTCAGTCATGGACATCTAGGAAGTATTCACTAAACAGTAACTGATAGAATAAATTGTTAACAGCCAAGGAATTTCTATAAAATCAGGAATTGTTTGCATGTATATAGATTCAATAGAATTCAGTATATATATATATATAGATATATATATATATATATATTGAAAATAAGACAGTTGTACATGAAAAGGAACATGAAAAATGTCTGTAGCATTTGTTAGGCAGTGACAGCACTGTGTCATGAGCACTGACGTTATCAACATCTAGCTTCTACTTTATCTCATTTTTGTGAGATAGAGCCAAGGAATGACACATTTAAATTATGATGACACCTTTTCTTCTTTGCCAAAGAAACTGATGAGGAAGGTCTGTGAAATTCTAAGGGCAGATGCTGCCACGAAGTCAGTCTGTCACTTTATTTTCTCCATCACTTCTCAAAGCACTAGTGTTTCTGAATAGCACATCTTGTCGTTGTTTCCTATAGGAGATCATGAGGCTGGTTGTTTTTTCCAAAAGACCAATAACTGTTACAGGTGGAAACAAACACTCTGTTCCCTATGATTTCCTTGGACCCTCTGTGACCCTTGCTGCAGGTCTGGCTTCTCAGGGTTTTCATGAGACTCCTCGCCCAGTTGACAGCAGGCTATGCCGGATCTGTTAACAGTCATCCCTGGCTTTAGCCCACAATTTGCTGCTCTGCATTTGCCAGTGATTTCTTTGCTCAACAAAAATCACAGTATGGGAGTTCACGTACTTGGCAGTGGTGTGGAAGAATGTATCTCCCAGCAACACCTGACAGGAAAACAAATAGGAACCAGAAGCTCTCTGGTCTCAGAAACATCCTCTATCTCTGGCTTTGCCAAATCTTTCTGTTTGCTAGTCAGTCACTATGAAAAGAGACCAAGAGAATGAAACACAGGAAGAGTCATACCCCAACCTCCAAAGCATTCTAAGAAATGTGACTGGACTGTCCAAAACTCTACTGATGTTTTGCATATACTGGGATCAGTCCTCCCTTGGCACAAAACACAGCTCTAATTCAGATCCTGTGGATAAATATCACTCTCTAATTGTCCTCACAGATCATCCTTCATACCTCAAGAAGACTTCATTGTTGTAGTTCACTAGAGAAGGGACTCATTGATTTGAATAATGTATATCAAGCTTTCTTGGATGTAAATTACTTAGAGAAAAGCAAAAAAAATCTGGTGCTAATACCTAGGAGGAAAATGAGACAATGGAAAAGCATATTCATATGGCCTCAATGCAAGTAAGAAAAATGCAATATAATAATTTGTGGCCATGTGAAGCTCTTCAAAGACTTATTAGAACAATTAAGGATGCATATAAAAGACCAACAGTAAAAGCAGAGGCTTTCCTGCTGAGGTTTCTGGGTACAATTTCAGAAGATTCACTGAGAAACTCATCATTCTGAACTTGTAAGGTCGCAAGTGGAAAACAGTCTTGCCTTCTCTGGCTTCTGGACATGCAGGTGGCGTGAGAGCTATTTATGTTTTGATTGGCAAGAGGATGCTTGTCTAGATAAGTAGAGAAGCTTCTCTTTCAATGATGCTTCAAAAGAGCAGCTGTCTGGAAAGATGAAGCAATGACAGGATAGTTCAGGAGCCAATCCAAACACCAGTAGCCAAGGTAAACATTGACGGATGAGGTGAACATTTGTGTAAGGAGGCTGACTCTAAGATTTGTAGTGTGCTGAAGACACACAGTGGGATACCAATTTCTTATTTATTTTTCTTTAGATCAACCAACCAATAACTATTGTCTCTGTCATATTGTTTTCAGTCTTCAAAAGAAAAAGCATCATTTTATTTACCATTGTTTCAAGTGCTTTGACAAGACTTTCATGTCCTTAATGATCTCCTGTCACATACTTCCATGTCACATCTCTTGCCACTATTTGTCATTGCTGCATTCTATCTAGTAAAATCTGAGCACCATATCCCTAAAACATGCACGGCCTCTTACTTCTTCCTTTGCTTTTGCTATCTCCAGCATCGTTGATTGTTACTGTACTCGTTACTCAAGACCAAGTCAAAGTGACTTCTCTTTTGAGATAACTCATCCCATGTCTTCCTAAGCAGAATTTATTCCTCAATCTGATTCTCCAGCATACTGTCTTAGACAAACCACAAAATTTGCCATACTATGTGATAGTTCTGTGCTTATGGGTGTCTCTCCTACTAAAGTTAAATTACTTCAATAATGAAAGACATTTGGTTGGGCTGAACTTTATTTTATTCATCAATCTCTGCCCACTTGTTAAATGTCTCATGTATGATTACATTAAAGAAAATAGTACAAATTTTTCTGTCTCTCCTGTTTTTTACCTTGGGTCTAGAGAAGGGAAAGCTTTAGTCCAGAGAGATAGTCTCTTCTCCTAGATAATATTATCAAAGCAAAAACACTGAATTCAAGAAGCTTATAGGATCTGTGAATGTGTTTTTTGTTTATTTTTTGTTTTTGCAGAACTGGAGATTGAACTAAGGAACTTGCACTTGCCAGACAGGCGCTTGTGCCCCTGAGCTATCTCCCTGGCCCCTGTGAATGTGTTAATGCTCGTGAATATACAGTGATTTCACAAGTTGCAAGAGCTCAGATAGTATAAAGAATAAAGAAAACAATTTTACTAATGATAATTTTAAAACTTTACATGAAAACTAAAGACTCCACCAAAATATATCTATCCCTTACAACTCCATTATTTCTTCTGGATCTTGCCTTGCTTTTCCCAAACTTCCAATATACATGCAAGCTCTTGGACATGATCATACTCAACTGTCGGCAGTGCTTGATTGATAATGCTGTCATCAGAGGAGAGAACAGAAGTCATTTTGCAGGAACTGGAAATATCATCTTAGTAATGGCTCCTGGGAGTAGGAGGTAGAAAGGTGATTAAGTGATTTTGTCTGTTCTCTCTCTCTCTCTCTTTTTTGTGGGACTGGGATTCAAACTCATGGGCTTGCATTTGCCAGGTAGGCACTTGTGCCACAGAGTTATTTCTCCAGCCCTTATCTGTTCGCTTTATTTCTAAATTATGATCTTTTAAGTTCACATCACCTCACTTCCAATCTCCAGAAAACACGAGTTCTAGTGTCAAAAAAGAAACTTACTGATGTTACCAATTTAATATAAATCCAATGGGTATCTTAGAATATTCTAATATATTTATATCTCAAACAGATTTAGTAGATTCTAAGACCAAAGCAAAGACCATCATCCCCCTGGGCTTCAATCCCTCTAACCTCTAGTATCAGAACTTGCAGGGGCTGGTGATCAAGAAGTTTAGAAAAGGCAGTGCCCCCTTACAAATAAATTGGTGAGTAAATTTCTAGAAACTACTGAATGTGAAAAACTGTAATTTCATTGCTACCACATCAGCGTGCTCATTGATGTGTTTATAATGCACCGGAGCATTCCTAAAGCATTTAACATAATTGCTAGGTCAATTCACAGGGCAATGAAGATTCTCTGGGAGTGCCAGAATACAGGATGCTAATGGCATACAGCAGTGCTAGAGTGTCAAAGTGATGATAGTTTAAGATACATGAGCTATCAACCATGGTGTGTGATGGGCAAAAGGAGACGTGGAGCTTGGCCTTTGTAGGAAGGCAGAATGGATTTGTTTTACTAAAATACCATTTGTATGAACCATCATCATCATCAATCACTGAGTAATCATTAGTAAAAGCCACAGGATCAGAGGGCTACTTCTTCATACCCACAAATAAATATCTACAAAAATATTTAAGCAATTGGAGAATATTTTTGTATTATTTGGTTTTGTATAGTTGAATTGAGCAGTAAGTCCTTCTATGGAAAGCCAGAAACCAGCCAACCAGAAGAAAGACAGACAGTCAGATAGATCGGTCTGCATTCATATGTGTATATATACATAAGTATGGAGAAAGAGAGTCTTGGTTGCAGGATCAGGATTAGAAAAGACATAAAGGAGACTGGGGAGATAGTTCCATGGCACATGTGCCTGCCTAGCAAGTGCAAGGTCATGATTTCGAACCCCTGTCCTGCAAAAATAAATAAATAGATGATAGATAGATAATAGATAGATAGATAGATAGATAGATAGACAGACAGACAGACAGATAGATGAGTAAATACAAATAAAAAATAAAAGGTGATAAATTATATATAAACATGAAGTAGTTTGTATTCACTGAGATAAAAGAAATCTTAGCATAGAATGATACTCACCTAAAATTTATATATTCTTGCTGCCACTCTTTTTTAAAACTCTAAATCCTTTACCTAAGAATTCAGCCATTCTTATCATTTCTCCATTAAATATTAACAATGCTCTAACCTAAGGAGGTCCAGATTCCTAAGTCTAAGGGCCTCTTGGTTTTGCTGTCTTTGTTCTTAAAAAACCTCAAAATGAACACCTCCAAAAGCAGAAGGATATAGTAGGTAGCAGGTAAATCACGTGATTCTTTCTAAGTACATCGCTGACAGGATATTCCAGAAAAGACATGAGAGGAATGTTTGCAGCAGTTTTATTTGTAATGATGTTTTCAATAATGCTAAACGATAAAAATAAATGTACAGAACTTTACACATTTCCAAGAGAATTTACTCATTTGGCTAAAGTAAATAGTTTTTTGGGCCAGGGAGATAGCTCAGTAGAATAACAGCTTGCCTGGCACGCACAAAGTCTTGAGTTCAATCCCCAGTACCACAAAATAAGTAAGTAAGTAAGCAAGTAAGTAACTAACTAACTAACTAACTAAATAAATATAAAGTAAACAGTTCTTCATGCTGCTGCCTCCACCAACTCCTCCATCGCACTACTCCCCACTCTGTTAAATATTGATCTCCAGTTAATCAGGGACGCTTCAGTAAATAAAGAGGTCTAAATTATCTAAGTGAAGTGACATTCTTTTGACTTTCAAGGAAAAATAAAACCAACACCCTTTAAAAGCTCATGTTCTCAGTCTGTCATAGGGCTTCACACCTCTAAAACACGGACCTGTGTCTGTGACAAGTTTATTTAGGAAATTACACAATGGGGCACAGATGCATTTCCAAAGAATTTTAGAGGTGTACAGACTATAAGATCTGCACTGTAAATTACCATTCCTCTGATAATATGGGAAAAACTAACAGATGTGGAAAACCTAATGGATGTAGAAAGATAGTACAAATTTAAATTGTAATATGTGAGAATCTGTTTTCCTTTTACACAGCTTAGGCTGTTGCACACCATATAATCTTTTCGATGTTAAATTTAATGCCTAGGAACATCAGGAAACTTCAGGGGAATTCTGGGCTGCAGTGTAGCATCCCTTAAATTAAAGCTTCTCTCCCCTTTTACTTCTACTCAGTAAGTATCCAGTACAGAACTTGCAAAATTTTCTCTTTTCCTCCTCTCCTTATACCACCTCCCTTCCCTTCCTGTCCCATCCTCTCCCCTCCCCTCCCCTCCCCTCCCGTCTCCTCTCCTGTCCTCTTTACTACACAAATCTACTCAGACACATATGAATAATTCAAATCACAAAGGAAGATTTATTTATTTATTTATTTATTTATTTATTTAATGTACTTAATACACAGTCTAAGTACTAGATCAGACTCCTGGTGATCCTCCTGGTTTCAGCCTCCCAAGCGCTGGGACAACAGGTATGCTCCACCACACCTGGTCTCATTTGCCCTCTCAGTGCGCCCCAAGGATGGAGCCTGCACTGCATGCCCTGGGTCCAACCCTTGGTTGCTGCAACTGTTTAAGCATGTGCTTTCATATGTGGAGCTATCTGGCTGGCCCTCCACAAAAAAATTTTAAAACCTACAGTGGTTGAAATTTGAATTCAAGCTCAGAAAACTGTGTTTGTCCCTGTGACATTTGAAAACCTTTTCCAAAATGCACAAAGACAAGGATAATAACCTTAGAGGTGATTATTGACTTTCTGTACCAAGAAAGCACCATAAGCCAAAGGTGAATGCCAGCCTGCCCCCAGGAATGAGAACCTATTCACATGCAAACTGAGGATGAAATTCTAAAGGAGAGCAAAGTCAGAGGTCAAGGGCAGAGCATCAGGACCTTGATGAAATCACAATGGATTACACCTTGCTCAAACCCAGTCCCACAATTTGCCAGGAGCAGAAGCTTAAGCAAGGAAAATGAATGAATATAAATAAATAAATAAATAAATAAATAAATAAAGTCTGATGCAAATCAATGAATACCTAGTGGACTTCTTATTATTGTTGTTCCAATAGGGATGATTATTATTACCCCATTAACTCAATGAAAGATGTTTTTCTTACTAAACACAGAAGACTATTTGATATCATTCAGGATAGTAATACCACCATTCTACATCTTTGTTATATTAACCGGTTAGCATACTATGAAAGTGCTCTGTCCTTACCACTACATCCATTAGACCAGAGATCCTCTAAGTGACCAACAGCAGTAATTACAATGTCCTGGTGTTTACGGTGATCCGGGCATGGATTCCAGGGCTCTGCACATGTTACCGTTTACACCCACCTCCTGCTTCAGGTACTTGGCTGCCCTGATCTAAGGAACTCATTAGAAGTGTTCTATCTTATTTCTCCCTTCTTTTGCTCAGACTAAGATTTGTTGCCTGGAATCCAGAAAAGCAAATCTCTCTCCCCTTACTCTGACAGCAGTGTGTAGCAGGCGCCCAGATGGTGTGAAGAAGGCGGTGCCAGGAAACAACTGTGGAGGTCCCAAGGCTTCATGTAAGAGGGAAGAATGGGCTGTGTGTGGCTCAAAGCATGAGTGAAGGCTTACCCAGCCTGAGCAGGAGCAGAAATGGTGGAAGCATCACCCACATCCTGGGGACTGAAATGCTGCCAGATTTGACTTCGAGGGAATGATCCTGGACAGAAAGGACCACTCTGGGGAAAAGGAGAAGCCAGAGCCCAGATGTGGGACAGCCAGCACAGCAGGCTCAAGTTGGCAGATGATGCTGCAGAGTCGGGGGCCCTGGGGAACATCCAAAGGACTTCAGCTGGACTTTCCTGTGTGTAACCTACTGTGATCATCATTCAGAGGACTGCAGATCTTAATGATGTTAGACTCCAAGATAAATTAAGTGCAGAATAAATGAAAGGTGGGAAGAAACTATAAAAAGTCAACGGTAGTAGCAATAGAAAGAGGAGGCTGAAGGAGCGAGTGAGATGGGGCTGGCTTGTGGCTGGGAAGCAAGAGTGAGTGATCTCATGAGATTCCTGGCCTTCAGACCCTAGAAAAGTGAGGGTGACAGCAAAGCAGGGACACAAAACAGGATCTGTCGTTTCTTTTTTGGTTGATGCAGAAGATAATGAACCCACAGAGAAAATTCACAAAATTCTGAATTTATAGGTTGACAAATCATTTTAAATTTAATAATGTAAGACTCCTAGCAAAGAGGTTCCTAGTGAAGCCCCGGAAAGGATTCACTTGAGGGGGCGGGGGGGACCTCAGCTTGAGTCAGCTGCTCCCACAAGTCTCACAGGTACAAAATATGAAAGTCTACCAAAGCCGCCCTTCTCGGGATGTGTTGGAGGGGAATAATCAGTAAGTATGAATGATGCAATCTTCTATGGCATCTTGTATAGAAGTGAATGAGGTACAATAAGGATTTAAAAATAAGGAGCACTGGCACAAGTGCAAAATAGAATACTATGCATTCAAGAAAAACACACATAGTGCTGCTGATTTCAATGAAAGATGCTGTTCTCTAGAGAAAAGCTCATAACCCTGTGGGCATCTCAGTCCACCCGTGCCAACCTCCTCTGTCCACTCTCCAAAGATCACCTCCTGAGCAGGTAGTCTGCTCTGTCTCACAGCTTGCTGACACTCCACCAGTTTATTTCCTTATTTTATCCATCCATCTGCTTAATCATCACTGGTTCTCCACTAGATAGAAACCTTAGGAGGATGCCGATGTTATGTCTTTCATAATAAATGAGGCAATATTTAACAGCCAACAAAAACAAATGCTGAAGAGCTCCCAGCCTTAATTGTTGCAATTCTCCATGGATACATCTTCAGTACACACTGGCTTCCATGGGCCCAACACCCTCTTAACACCTTCCAAAAGTTTCTTAGAATAAGTAAATATTTTTGATTGCGTGTGAAGCACTGTACACCAGACTTCAGGGAAACCAGGCTCTTAACATTTGAGCTATGATCAATACCATGAATATTTAATTTTTTAAACAATTATGTAAAAGACATTTTCACCTATCAGTCCGCTTGACATTTTTCCTTCTCACTTTGAACATACTTCATCATTCTTGCCTCTTTCTGAAGCAGATGGGGAAGCCCTCTTTTGTGAATGTCTATAGTTGCACTGTTGTGGCTGCCTCAATATCCTGAGCCAATTCAAGAGGTTTACTTTTCAGAAATGGTTATTTTTGTCTTTGGGAAAGAGCCACAGTTACATGGCGCTGTATCTGGTAAATAAAGTGAGTGAGGACACACCATGATGGTTTTATTCCATAGACATTGCCAAAAGCATTTCATTGCTTCAGGATATTGAGGTAGTTATGGAAAGACACCCAAGCAGAGAGAACTTCCAGAACTGTTTCCAAAAGGTAAAGATGAAGGAATAAGTGCGTTTGAAGCAAGAGGTACTATTTTCTTGGGGGAAGAGGCTTAATGGCAATCCATCTTTTACTGTAATAATTTTTTAAATTTTTACTTAAATATTACATCTGATAATTAGAAGATAGGCTTCTAAAACTCTATAATCTTATTTATCACACATACATATACATACATGTGTATATAATGAAAGGATATGTTAGTGATTTGCAAAAATGAATAGTCAGGTTTTCCCCTACTTAAATGTTTGCTACCATATGGTTAAAAGATTCCCCCTGAGCTAGAGGTCATTGTTTCACAAATTTCTTGTGTGAATTCACTTTGCATTGCCTCCTCGTTCTTTTTGATCCTTCTGAGTATAAAAGACAAATATGTGAATGTCATGATTATGAATAATAGAGACACATTCTTTTCTCTGTGCTTTTCCCCTCTTGCCTCTTTTGTAACTCTCTTATTTATGTGTATCTCCTCTATTGTAGTGAGATGAATGCCTAATTGTTCTGCCCTGACAGAAATGACACCTTAATAAGAGCATGCAAAATATAAAGTATGCATATGGCAAGATCCTTTCTGTGGAATCTGGAGGAATAGGAAGGGCAGTCTTTGTCTGATATAATGTGGAGTTCAGGTTCTAGTTTGAGGACAAAGAAACATGTTTTCCATTTCTTTAAATCTGTAAGAAATCATTCGCATGGCAATAGTAAGGCCACCAGATAAGACTGCAATCCCGGGGCACATCGTGGGCAGAATTTCTGATGCGCCCAGACAAGGAGGCCGTCAGCACACTTCAATAGCATAAAACCTGAGGACGAATTGACAGGCAGTGGCATATCTAAAAAAGTTCTTCTTAATTTGAGAAAGGGTTTTGTTAATAAATCAGACTATAAAATTTTGTTTTCCCCTTCCGGAAAAAAAAAATGCTGGGACATAAAATGGCTTTAGATAAACCCTACTTCCATTAAAGTATTTTCTGCAGTACAAAATCTTTCATGCTAGTGGAGAGCTATGATTCAATTCCTCATGATCTTAAACAACATACATTGAACAGCAGGACACGTTAAAGAGAGAACAAATTTCTTTTCTTCCTCTAAATGGGAATAAGAAACGTGAGTGCCACACACAATGAAACAGTATCTATGAATCTAGCATTTTATCATCCTATTTCAGGCTATAAAATAAGAAGATTGGCCAGTAACATCTCCACTCCTGAGATACGCTTGGGGTCTCTGTGGTGAAACTGACATAGACAACAGTTTCAAAGGTGTGACGACACCCATCAGTGAGTGAGCCACTGAATAGGCCACTAAGAGCTCTACCCACCACATCTGCACTCTGCTAAGGGATGGGAGTAGAGAGCTGGAAAGCAGAGCTATTGGGAATCAGTTCCCTATGAACTCTGTAACTCCTGCGCCTCACAGTGATCTCATTTGACGATTTTGCTGCGTGCAGAAATGTTCCCAAATAGCCTTCTGGTAATCTCCAAAACTGAAACTTCAAAATTCCCTTATTATTAGGAAAACCATTTCCTCAGGCAGAAAAAGCAAGCCATTTTTCTCTTTCCTTCACTTTCTCTCAGTTTCTAATTCTATCCTGTATTCATTCCCCTTGCCCTTGTGATTATACGATGACAAACAGTATTTCAAGGTGTTAATAATTTTTAGAGTGTTCACCTTCATTATCTCATCTGATCACCAATAAAGAGAGGGTGATGAAAACAGAGAAGGCCCAATGCTGATTTAACTGAGAATTAGCATGAAAATTCCAGCATTCTGAACAATTTTTTAGTTTTTCTCCTTCCATATTAGGCTATGACATTTCCATTCCTAAGAAAGCACATGTCACAGAACTTTGTTTCCTGTACTTTTTAAACTTTTTCCTTTCAAGAGAATTAATAACCTATGGAAAATGCAGAAAATGATGCAGAATTGTCTGCTCGTGCCCTTGCTATTTTAATCATATTTGACAACATTATACGCAACCACATTATGCCAGGAAAGCTAACCTAGTTTAGCAATACACATGGCTCAATTAGCCACACACAATTAATTACCCCCAAACTTAGTACCATGAAACAATAACAAATGTTTGCAATCACTGACATTTTTTCTGGGCGGGAAATCCAAGATCAGTTTGGCTATGTAGTTTGTACATGAGCTGCTGATGGGCCCAGCAAGTGCCTTGGCTTGGAGGTATCTTCCATAGAATTACAGCCAGATATCAGCCAGAACTGCGTTAAGCTAAAATCTTGATGAAGGCACCAGACCTACTCCACTATGGCCCCCTCGCATGACTTCCAAGATGGTGCTGGCTGTCAGCAGGAGGTTTCAGCATTTTTCCATGTGAGTCTTTCAAAACACTGCTTGCATGTTCTAGTGGTTGATACATTGTACCCACTCGAGAAGTTTAGAGGTTTAATTAAGTGACTCAGCAGAGAGCCACGGTTCTTATTTTTAAACATCCTCATCCATTGAAAGAGGAGGGCATGGACATTGTGCTGTTCTACACCCCTTCCCTAGCACATGGTGGTCCCTCCCTAGAGCATAGAATGCCTGGCCTAGAGTGACTCAGCACTTAAAGGATATATAAAGGGAATTGAGCTTGGGAGAGGATGGGTCGTGCCACTTCCTTGGAGGAGCTCTGGGGTTCACAGTCATTGCGGAAGGAAGAAAGGCTTGCTAGACACAGCAGCTGCTGCCCCTCTCTTTGGCCTTCTCTGATTTCCACAGCCAGAAACAGCTGCCCTCTTTCATGTGTTACTCTACCTTAAAGCCAGCCAAGTATAGACTGACACCTCCACTAACTGTGAACTAAGTACACCTTTCCTTCCTTAATTTTGGGTGTCAGGTATTTTGTCCCAACATTGAGAAGAAAATAACTGAGGTACATGTCCTCACAACCAAGCAAGTGACCCAAGAGAACAAGTGGGATCTTTAGTGCCACTTAATTACTATCCTAGAAACTGTACCCTGTCAACTGCACTGTGCTCTCCCAATAACACAGGCCTCAATGCAGCATTCAGGAAAACCACATGTGTGAAGAACCACTATGGCCATCTTGGAAGCTGGTGGGACTTGCCATGAACTCTGCTGAGTGACTTGCTGGACAGTCCTTTGTTTGCAAAAAAAAAACAAAGTATGTCAGGGTGTTCCAAACACTTTGCCATAGGCTGATGTCATATTATATATTGTTGGAATTTCTCAATAACGTAGGCTGAATGTTTGTATCCTATGGAAATGGAAATGTTAATCCATAATGTAATAGTATTTTGACAAGGATGTGTTTGGGAGGTAACTGAGTTACAAGGGCACAGACTTTGTGGGATTAATGGCCTGTGCACGTGTGTGTGTGTATATGTGTGTGTGTGTGTGTGTGTGTGTGTGTGTGATTGCTGCATGAGATCACTGACAGTAGTTAGAGGAGGCCATCTACAAACCAGATAGGTTCTCTCACAAGAAACCAGCCATCCTAATACACTCATCTCAGATTTCCCACTCTAGAACCTTGATAGATAAATATCTGATATTAAGCCACCCAATCTATGCTATTCTGTTATTATGTCTTGAGCTAATAGTGTCATTCCTATTCTTCCTTTCTCTTGAAAGAAAATGTTCCACCAACACATGGCACCATTGGAAACACTGTGTACATACCTGTCCCTGTACTACAGACTATACTTTGTATGGTTTCTTGAGGTTGTTTGTTTTTTGGCTTTTGGTTTAAGAGTAAGAAACTGATCCAAGGAACACACAGTTGTTGAAAATGCCACCCCATAAGCAAGAACAGATTGTCCCAAGGGTAGATCACCTGACTCAAAGTCAGCCAATATAATCATTCCTTGAGATTTTGAACTTGAGACTAAAACAAACTAAAAGGAAAATGTCCCTCCTAGAGGATAACAGTATAGAATATCAATTCTGCACGAAGCGTCTCAGCTTCTCCACTTGGAAGAGTTCATCAGTGGTGGCAAAGTGGAATGCAGACATCCAGAGCAAAGCCAAGATTATAGGAGAAGACAAAAAGCCGAGTTCCTGCCTCCAGTGACACACAACTGTGTTTTGTCTCCCCTCCAGCCTTTTAGAATATGAGAAGCAAAAGATCTCCCTTCATGTATAAATTATTCTAACAGTTCCAATAGTGTTCACACTACAACTCAAATGCAAAGAAAATGGGCATTTTGTGTAGCATTTTAGGGAGGATAAAAAGTAATTGATTTTCTCTAATCTTAAGTAATAGTCCAGTCTTGCTTCTCTCTGCACACCTCTCCCATAGTGGACGTGGGGTCTGACTGAGGAGAAAAGCTTGCATGGCCTGTGTCTGGAGCATGGAGGTTCTTGGGACTCAGCAGTCCTCTGGCCTCTGGTATCCTTGGTCTACCTGGTCACTATTTATCCTAAAACTTTTGCACTTGTAGCCCCTAGGGAGCATAATCCATGAAATAATTTCACAACATTTGCACCCAGGTATACCAATCCTACATGTCAAGGTCTACTCTTGCTGCCTATAGAGCACACTGAGCCTTGGCCAGTCTTCCTGAGGTCTCCTGAACCAACAAGCCTCCCTCTGGCTCCTGAAGAACCCTGGCTCAATGAACAGAAAAGATTCACCCTCAGCACTTCCCTCAAGTTTCTCAACACAACTTAAAACTACTTCATTATGAAACACTAAGGGTGAGCTCTCAAACCTGTTAGATCAGTAAAGTAATGACAGTCATTTCCTCTTTTCCAGAAATAGTAAAGGAAGCCTTCAAAAAGAACAAAGGAATTGGAAAAAAATTAGATGGATCAATAGACTTAAAGTTTTAGTATTCTTTGTTGTAGTTCAACTCTGAAACGTTCCCTCAAAGCCCATGGTGAAGGTGTAGTGCCCAGCTGTGGCACTACTAAAGTGACTGACCCCTCAGTAGGTGGACCTGTAGAAGTATGTTAGGTCATTTTTGTTGTTCCTCAGAGGAGGTACTGAGATGGACCTTGGTGCCTCCTCTTTCACTTCTACTTCCTAGACGCCCCAAGTGAGCAGTTTCCTTTGCTGCATGCCCTAGCGTGATGAACTGCTTCAAACCAGACCAAAAGGAAGAGGACCAACAACCATGGACTGAAACCTTTGCAACGGTGAGCTACAACAAGCTTTTTCTCTTTGCGATTGATTTGCTTACATATATTGTCACAGCAACAGAAAGCTAACCAACAGCCTTTTTAAGTGACTTAAAGTCCTAGGAGATTGTTAAATAAAAATCGTAATAAGCCACTTTTTCATAATAAGCTCCTGAATAAAGCTCTAAACACCTGACAAAAAAAAATCCAAATGGGGAAATGGGGTCACTTATGCTAGAGTTCTGTGGCACCCATCTATCTACAGCTAAGCTGCTTAGCTGACCTTCTGAAAAAGTGGAAGTAGAAAAAGAACAATCAAATATTTCAAGTAGGCCAGCTTCAATAAGCATGATAATGAAGCCCCTTTGCTTTAACTCATACACAAAAGAAGAAACCTGAAATAACTTGACATTCACTAGCACTTACGATCTTATTCATTGATTTGGGCCTTATGAGAAAAGTAAATTTGAGATGACCAATTCTTGTCAGTGTTTTGCTTCTGTTTCCTTGAGCCCTTCTCTCTCTATTAAAACAAACTGTTCTCTGCCTTAAAATAGAATAGCACTTATTCTATTTTATAAAAGGATGCATTATCAAATTTAGGATAAACAAAATTAATGAAAACCTCTGAACTAAATTGTGATAATCTTTTCCCCTCTCTGTGAAAGTGCAGAGTCCTCATAATGCTCTGTGTGGCAGGGACCCAGTCCAGGGAATACATTTACTCACTCAACTAATTGGTCAACAGTCTATGGAGCCTTTATGGGCTCTAGCAGCTTGATTAAAGCACAGCCTCTATTAGGCTGTTTACTGTCTCAGAAAAAAAGCTGAAAAAACAGATACTGCTACAAAAAAAGAAAGAAAACAGAGAACTTATTATGTCCCCAGAGAAGTCCCCTTACACATAGGGAAGTGAGTAGTGCTGTCAGGGAGGGGACCAGATCCCTGCATACTGTTGAGAGATTTAGGTATCAACTCTGGATTCCATGAACTTATACCTTTATCAAGTTGTTCTTCTCATTAGATGTAAATCTCTGAACAATATAGTTCATAATCATGAGTGTTGAGTGGGACCAAGACTCTAAAAGATTATATTTGCCTCAAATTTTGATCATTCTGCATTCCAAAGGTGAAGTGCAATCTTTGTTGTTGGTTACTTCTATATAAGAAGCATGTGAAATGATATTAGAATGTATTGACAAGGCTCAGGGACACCGTGACACTTATTCACTCTTGGAATCTGGTGCATTTCTCTTCCCAGAAGCTCCAGTACTCTGTGGACTTCCTCTGTGCGGCATCCAACACTGCTGCCCTATCCTCCCACAGAAGCCTGGGGAATTACCTATAGAAATCACTGTTATGTTTAAGTCTGTCATGGAAAATGTTGCTGTACTCACAGAGAACATTCACACATCATCCTAGAGACCTCAAGTCATCCCTAGAAAACAACATAACGTAAACAGTATGCAAGTTGTTATACTGTATTGTTTAGGGACTACGGACAAGAGAAAGAAGTGTGCACATCTTTAGTAAAAAGTCAGCACATTTTTTTTCCAAGATAGAGCCTCACTACATATTCAAGGCTAGTCTTGAACTCACTGTGTAAACCAGGCTGGTCTCAGACTTTCAGTGATCTTCCTGCCTCAGGTTCCTGAGCATTGGTTCTACAGGTATGTGCCACCACATTCTGCAATTTTCTCTAATATTTTTGGTCCATAGTTGATCCACATGTGCAGATATCACAGATGAAAAGAGCTATGTATATTCACACACTTGTATCATAAAAAGAAGAAAAAAACCCCACAATTTCAAAACAAGGTAATAGAAGAGTAGCAATAATAAAGACATTACATATTCTTATCTGCAGAGTAGTGACTCAAGGTACAAGAAAAAAAAAAGCTTGATATATTATCCAAAAAATATTGGCACAAACTTTTCAATAAACTAAGAATAAGGAGCAGTATATCATCATTAGCTATCAGAGTTTTCCCTTTTTCCTTATTTCATTTCCCCTTTCCTCCATCAGTTTCTGTGTTCTTTTGAACCGTTTTTCATACCGAAGGGCGGCCTTCCTAAGAACATGATTCATGTTGGCTCCTTCACTGCTTTTTCATCTCCGTTTCATTGTGCAATCTTTGGCATAAACTAGATGCTCAATCAACACACATGTATTAAATGTGAAGGCTTTTTAATCAAAAATAAAAAATAATTTCAAAATTAGAAACTACAGACTTTCAAAAGAAATTCACCAATGGTTGTTCTGTTTCATATTGTTACATTCAAATTAGTTGTACTTATGACCAAATAGAAGCATAAAAAATTGGTCAAAAATTTAAAAAGAAGAAAAACATTTTATGTGTAAACTATTCCTTTCAACAGACTAGTAGAAATCATATATAATATACACATGTAGTTTCCCAATCATTCTTTTATTTTCTCCTTTGCCTCATCCAGGTTGTTCTTTTTCTTTGAACAGTTCCTTTGCCTTTTGCAGTATCTATTGCATCTTTCAGATTTTGTTTACTCTTTCAGTTTCTTATACAAGGAAGACAATATGACATTTACACAAGCGAGTCTACTTTATTTCACTTATGTGTGTGCTCTCTAGTTGCATCTATTTACCCATAAAAGCTTCAAGTTTATCACTTTATAGCTAAGTAATACTTCACTGTGTAGAAACATCACATCTTTCTCCTCCACTCCTCAGTTAATGGGCATTTGGCTTGTTTCCAAGATCTAGCTATGACAAATTGTGCTGCTATAAACTTGGGCGCATATATATTGCTGTGGTGTAATGTTTTCAGTTCTTCTGGAAAAATATCCAGGAAATCAATAGCTGGGTTGAATGAGAACTCTAATTGCAGTTTTAGTAGGAATGTTCACACTGATTTCTGCAATAGCTGTACCATTCTACATTCCTACCAATAGTGGAGAAGGGTTCCTTTTTCTTACAGCCCCTCCAGCAATAGCTGTTGCTTGACTTTTTGGTGATAGCCATATTTTTTGGGGTGAGATGAAATTTCAGCGTTGTTTTAATCTGCATTTCTTCAAAATTATGTTCATATACTTATTTGTCATTTATATTTTTTCATCTGGAAAATATTTATTCATTTCATATGCCCATTTTTATTGAGTCTTAAGCTTATTAAGGAAACAGGGAGGTAATACATTTCAGAGGTTCTCAATCCTAAGTAAATATTAGTGAATATACCAGCATAAATATTTATACAAATCTGCAGAACATTGGTTTACACTAAGAGAAATCCAGAAACAATTAAAATTCCAGTAGTGGAATAATATTTAAATAAACAATGGTAACATCTTAAAAATGACTATTACATAACTATCAAAAAATGACAATAGTTAAAATTATTGCACTTTGGTAAATTTGTGCATGTTCTGGTGTATGGTGTATTCATATAAATGTATAAACAAAAGAGATCCTAAAGACACATATCAGCATGTTAATAGTGGACATTTTCATGTGCAAAGATTCTAGTTCACACATATGAGCATATTTTTATTTATCTATCTTCTCACTCTTCTACATCAGATCTCAAACTCATCAATGTGCCCCGATTTTTAACATCAATGCTCCAGGTTCTCTTGGAAAAGTTATATCCGAGCACTAACTGGTGGTATTTGTAAGTGGATTGATGTGATTTGCATCTTGTCATCCTGCTCACCAGAAGGTGCATTAGGTGACAATATCTTAACAAGATACAAACAAGTCTTCAGCAGAGCATGTCTGTATTGATGTTGTGACTGACCTTAGCTAGCCCCACTCGGAGTGTCACTTGTGCACAGCCAAACCTGAAATGGATCTCACTGCCAGCAGGAATCTGAAAGAAACAAAAGCAGTGGGACCACGACCATGAGATTAAGAGGGTAGCTTAGTGATACAGCATGTGTTTAACAAGCATAAGTCCCTGGATTTCATTCCCAGCACTACAAAAAGAAAAGATGAAAATGGCATTACTGGGATAAAAATGTAATTCAGTGATAGAGTCCCTACCTAGAATGCATGAGGCCCTGGGTTTCATCTACAACACTGAAGACAGACAGAGACAGAAACAGAGACAGAGAGAATAGGTAGGAAGGAGAAGAAGGAAGGAAAGGAAACAGGAGGAAGGGAGGGAGGGACAGATAGGCCACTGATGCTGACTCTTGTACCTTATATCACCTAAACCAAACCCGGATCACTGTGAAGCAAACCTAGACCTTGTTTTTCCTAAACTATTTCAAGCTAGGTTATCACCCTTCAAACTCCAGAAGAATGGAACAGGTCCAGGAATGGGATACATAGTTCACATAGCACAGCATGTTGTCCAAAGCTACAAATGTCAATTGCCTGACTGCTCTTCCCAGGTCATGGGAGGAGATACTGAGGGACAAATGAAAGATTATGACTGACATTTTCTGAGTACAGGAATATTTCTTTCAGATATAATAATATCCCCAAGTAAACCTTTGGAAGTCCAGTTTAACTCCCTCCCCTGCATTGACAGTGGCTGCTCTGTCTTGTCTACATACAGCCTTATTTACATATGTATTACACTTGACCCTCAAGTGGAAACTCATTTTATAGGCAATGTTAATTCTATTTCTTCTTCTATGGATGCACTTTTCAATTGTTTTTTTGAAGCATTTATAGTTACAAAATTAGATTATTGATAAAATTAATAATGAGATGATTGATTCTGTAAAGTGATAGAAATGAAATGCCTTGCCAAATCTTTCAGGATAATCATTCCTTCAGTAATATTTACCATCATTATATACATTTCTCCCCCAAAACAGAAACATAATTAATCTGATTTAAAATGAACCATTAATATTTACAAATTATTCCATCTTAGATTGATCAAAGCATTCCACTGATAATTCATTTTGGTTTGACATAATTATTTTCATTGCTTGCTGCTATCAAACTAAATACATTAATCCTTTAGTTTTTTTAAAATTGAATTACAAATCACAGTGACATGCAAAAGTAACTTAAAAAATTTATTCTTTTTATATTTGGTCTCCAAGTTGATAATCCATTTGCCAGGGTTCTCATTACAATTCCCTTGATGGAAGAAGAGCTCAACAAAATCTGTGCAAAGGAAATATAACATGTACTAGGAAAGGTAAAAGAGAAGGAAAAAGAGATTACTGAATTAAAGTGTGCTAGGAAAACTTGAATATGTATTGTAAGTCTTTTCAGCAGAAATGCCTCCTGTGCTGCACAGGTTTAAAATGCCTGCTAGGGTGGGCCAGTTAGCTCAGTGGTCTAAAGCACCTGCTTAGGCAGAGTTCAGTGGCCAGAGTTCTATCCCAGCCCATGCTGTGCCAGCCTCACTCCCAGGACACACCGAAATGGCGATTGAGACTGAGAGTGGTGGCGTGCACCAGTAACCCCTGTGCTTGGGAGGCTGGAAATACGGATCCCAATGAGTCAGATCTACATAATGAGACCTGTCTTATATACATAAAAAATAAAATAAAATAAAATAAAATGCCTTCTCAAAACAAAAGAAAGATGTAAAGACTTTTTCTTGCCACTTAACCTTACATGACTTCTGTACCTTGCAAACTCACTTGATGCATGATTGCATGGCTGCAGGCAGCCAAACACAAATTATGTTGTACTGACTGCAAAGAAAGGGCTCCTGGCTCTCTGCATTCAATCTGCCTACAATGTTTTGCCACAGCAGTGCCCAGTTCCCCAAGAGCTTGATTAAATAAACACTGAATTGAAAAGTATACACTCAAAAATTCACTTCGACCCAACACAAATAAAAATAAGCATCTAGAATTCAGTGCTTTTATTCTGCCCTTTACAAAACCTGGGGAGATTCCCTTTTTTAAAATAATAAACACACTTTTTTTCCGTGGCTCAGATCCTTAGAAATTTGCTCCTGATCCAGCTACAGAAGGAATTCTGAGTGACAAAGAAAGAACTAGATTCCCCTTCTGGGCTGATAGACAGTTATTAGCATAAACACAGAACACAAAGAACTTCCTTTTTTCTGTGTGTATTTCCTAACACAGTCTGGCAAAAACTAGGGAATACTAAGATTCCATCAACTCTTGCTATTAAGTGAGTCCAACTTAAGGGACATCCGCTGGACTCAATAAATACCAAGGTCCTAGAGAAATGTCCATAGCTGAAGACTTTTTGGATCGCCCCAATTCTACTTTAGCCTCAAAGTGATTAGGGACAATAGCTTATAATGTAATTTATCAATAATTTTATATTTATACAGCGACTTGAGTTTTAAGAAATATTTCTATAACAAAGTACAATAGAAATGTATTCATCACAACTCTGGAAACCAAGTTTCCAACTGAAAAGCTAACACAGTAGATTTCCTCTAAGACCCCCATCTTTGGCTTATAGATGGCCATCTCTGCCAGCTTCTTCATGTGATACCTGGTTCTAATCTTTCTGGCAAGAACATTGGGTCACATCCGTCCCTATTATTCCATTTTACCTTGATTGTATGTCCAGATTCTATCTTCTAATACAGGCACATGCTAAGGTATTAATGCGTTAAGAATTCAACATATGAATCTGGGTCATACGCAATTCAGCCTAAGCAGAGTCTCATTTTATAGGCTAGGGACTAAAAATTAGTAAAAGAAAATTAGGAAAAAGCTTATCCAGCCATCAGGTGATGTTGCTGAGATCTGGTTTCTGGGACTGTGAGTTGCAAACACCGTGCTCCATCCATAGCAACCATTTGCTACTGCCTGAGTAACTAACTCATGCTAACCTGCTGAACATTTACCTGGCAGCCATCATCTCTCTGAATCTCCTAAGGAAAGTGCAGAAGGTATTACTGCAGGCCCATCTGTCTATCTTTTTATTGTGTATCTTTTCATTTTATTTTATAATTTCTTTTATTTTTAGCAGTACTAAAGATCAAAGCTAGGGCTTCACACAAACTAGACAAGAGCTCTGACACTGAACAATTATCACAGGACCTTTTAAGTCATATTTTGAAACAAGGTCTCACTAAATTGGCCAGCCTGCACTTAAACTTGCAACCCTCCTGTCTCAGCCTTCTAAGTAGCTGGGTTTGCAGGTGTGTGCCACAATCCCTGCCTCCTTTTGGTCTTGTTTTATATATCTCTAATTTGGAAAGCATGGCAGAGGAACAGGAGATTCTTTTAGAATTCTCTAGTGCCTTAGTCTTCAACCTTGACCTTATCACACTAGTTGATATTGGGACTGTGCTAGGACAATTTCACCAAAGCTTAATTCTCAAATGTGTCTTAAATGTTAGCTGAAGCTCTTTTTCTAAGACAGCAGTAGAGCAAGGATGCATCACTAAAGTTGATCTTAATTGACCTCTGTCAAACCTGAGGTGTATGTCTCAGAATGAATGGGCCAATATGGAAACAAAAGGAGCTTAGAGATGCAGTAATATCCCTGACTACTTTGTAGAAGTATTCCAACAGGAAAGCATCTGTCCCCAGCATTCCAAGTTACCCAGAGGGCCTTTGTGTTCTAAATACCAAAACTATATTACATGGAAAGTTTAAAAATAATAACTAAAATATCTGAATGCATAGTGGCAGATTCTCCAGAAACAAATAGAGTGAAAGTGTCTCATTAGGGACTTTATGTTTGGTGCACACAAAAGTTTTTCTGTGCCTGAACACAGAAGTCCAGGGGCCTGATTTCAACTGCCTGGAATCACATTAATGAGGAAATCAACTGATTTCTCTGGGGCCTCAATTGTCTCACCTGTAAAATGTGGCTTGGGCAAGATGATTCTTAAGATTTTTAGCAAAGAGAAATTAGGGTTACGGAAAGGAGAAAGGAAGGAAAAAAATATAAAATAGTTATACTACTAGTTTCTCTTTGCTCATCAAAAAAGAAAGCATTTGTAATTATAATTTCAATAGTAACACTTCATTGTTCATGTCTATATCTTGTACTTTGCGTAACTACTATGAAAATAACAGTGTATTAATTTTTATTCTTCTATTGTTTTGTTTTGTAATTTGCTTTTCTCTAATAAATAAAAATATTTTATAGCTATACATTCTTATATACAAAGTGAACATTTGACTTTTTCTTTAATTTTCTTTAAATTTCTTTAATTTTCTCCTTACCAACTTGTCATAATGGTTTTGACATTATTTGACATTTGAGGCAGTCCCACAACTTTTCCATGTTGGTAGAAAATGAAGGAGGCACTGAAAACCACTTCCCCAGTGCTGATTAGGTCAGTTTTGCCCTCCTGCTATTCCTGAGTCTTCCATAACGCTGACTAGGGCAGCAGGGACTGAAATAAGGTACAGAAAGAGAGATGGGATGCTTGGGTAAAAGAGACTAGCATAGCAGGTGCTAACACAAAATGTTTAGAGAAAAGGCAGCTAAATTAGAAACTGTGGTAGGTTCTGATGCCAAGTTTACAATAGGCATAAATCCAATAGGAGCAAGGAGCAGGAAATTCTATATTTGGATCCATTAATTCATAATTTGGAAAATAAAGATAAGCCAATGCAGATTGGAACCAAAAGAGGTAGGGGCAGAAGTTACGATGTATGGATGAATGTCAGTGCCAAATGGGGAGGGCCCTTGCAAAGGCAGTTCACATTGCATTGGTGTGTGCTTTTAGAACTCATTTTTGAGCCAAGTGTGGTGGCACACACTGTATTTCCACCATTCAGGAGACTGAAACAGGAATATTACAAATTTGAGGCCAGCCAGGGCCTTAAAACAGAGTAAGATTCTGTTTTAAGAAAAAAAAAGAATAAGAAAAAAGAAAGAAAAACAAAAAGATATATGTTTTAAAGTGCTTTTAAGTTCATAGCATCATTATTTGAAAGACACAGAGATGCTCCCTATAACCTTGTTTCCACACTTGAACAGAATTTCCTATTATCAGAGTTGTAACAGATGAAGTACTCTGACAAGTCATAATCGCCAAAAGTCCACAGTGTACGTTTCAGTTCACTCTCACTGTTGTAAATTCCATGGATTTGGACAAATCTTGTATGACATGTATCCACTGTTTCAGCATCGTACTGAGGACTTTCACTGCCCTAAAATTCTCCTGTGCTCTATTTACTCATTTCTTTCTCACCCTTAGCCCTTTGCAGCCATAGATATCTTTACTATTTCCAGTTTTGATTTTTCTATTATGCAGTGTGTTACTGTGGTAATTGATCCTGATTGTCAGTCTGATGGGCTTGACAGCTACTTAAGAGATTAATAAGGTACATTTCTGAGTGTGTCTGGATGGGTTACAGGGCCATGACCTTGGGAACCATATCAAGTCCTTGACCTTCTTTTTGGATCTTTCCTCACGCAATTAGTTTATTAGCTTTGCCTTGCCACACTCTCCCATCCCATTTTACTGTTTCTCTCTCCAAGCAAGTGGTCTATGGACTGAAATCTCTAAAACTGTGAACTAAATAAATCTCTTTTTTTTTAAAGTTGTGGGTGTCAGATATTTTCTCCAGCAACAGAATGGTAGCTAATGCAATTATTTTTAAATATTGACTTATTTAATCATTCAATAGCTCACTTGTTTTTCATTGTTGAATAATATAATATTGCTTGATGTACCCTAATTTATTAATCCATTATCTACCTAAAGGCTACTTGGATATTTTCAAGGTTTTACTGACCATCTTGGCAGCCTGAAATATATGGACAGACCTCTCCATATGGACAGATGATGAAAAGCTATTTGCAAGTCATGTAAATACTCACCAAATGACCTCAACAAAGGAGACTTTAATAATCAAGTGAAAAGAATGACTGATTCTAAGGTTGGCCTCACTGGACCCATCATTGCCCAATGGGCTATGAAAATGTCGCCATGGTGGCAGAACTGGAGGGTATGAATGGACTTAGCAAAGTGGAATTCTATTCACCAAGGCTGATCTGACTGTACCAACTTCTCAATGGCACATATGTAACCAGCAGAGGCCAACGATGAATCTCCAATATGGTATCATTCCTTGGGGCAGTCAGGCTACCTCCTGGTGGTCAGTTAATTATATTGGACAATATTAATTGCATTGGACCCATTGGATTGTCTCCATCACAAAAGGGGCAATGCTTTGTCCTTACTGACCATGGCTTTACCTTTCCTGCACATAATGCTTCTGCCAAAATACCATTTATGGAGCTACAGAATGCCTTATCCACTGTCATGGCATTCTATACACAGCATTATTTCTGAACAAAGAACACATTTTTCAGGTAAAGAAGTCACTCAATGAGCTCATACTCGTGAAACTTACTGATCTGACCGTGTTCACTGTCATCCAAAAAAATTACACTGATGGAAAGGTAGAACCACCTTTTTTAAAAGATGCAGTTACAGTGACAACTAGGTGGCAGTACCTTGCAGGTCTGAGTCAAGGTTCTTTGAAAGGTTGTATATGCTTTGAAATAGTGTTCACCCTATATTACTGTATCTCCCAGAGCTAAGATTCATGGATGTAGAAATCAAGACGTAGAAGTGGAAATGGTGCCATTCCCTAATATGCTTGCAACCACTAGCAATATTTTTGCTTCCTATTGACCTGGGAAGATACAAAAGATGAATGTTTTGTTATACGGGTCTTGCTTTAACTTGCCCTTGATCACCCAGCAGAAAAGCTTAATTATGAGGCATCAAATGCAGAACTAGATTAGTATGATGAGGTGTAAGAGGCTTAAATCAACAACTTCCAACATTGCCAGTTTCATCGGTAACCCACTGCAGTTATGGAACATTGGACTATATATACATCCACTCCCTCTAGTTCAAAGAGAAGAATTTTTTTTCTCTTCTTTTTTCTTCTTTCCTTACCAATATCAATTAGAAAATGTATCATGTCCATACCCTGTGCTCTGTATCACTATTTTGAAGACAATATGCAATGTGTCAATTATTGCAAATGTACTACTAACGTGTTGTAAAACTATCATATTGATATTTCTTATTAAAAGAAATTTAAAAAAAGACTATGCTCTGCTGGCCTAGGTACCTTAGGGGGGATGGTTTGTGCCAGGAAACATAATAAGAATTCTATTGAACTACAAGCTAAGACTTCCCACTGATCATTTTGTGATATTAAGGCCTCTAAGTAAACAAAATAAAAGGAGTTATGGTGTTCACCAAGATGACTAATCCAGGGGGAAACTGATTATTTCATAATGGAGACAAGAAAAAATGCACTTGGACTGAAGGAGATCACTTAGGCCACTTCCCTATATCACAAGGCTTTCTTATTCAGGTCCGTGGGAAACTATAACAATCAAATCCAGTCAGGATGACAAATGATCCAGAAGCTTCAGGAATAGAGGTATGGGATGCCCCACCAGGAAAAGAACCAGGACCTACTAATGCACTTGCTGATGGTCAGGAGCAAAGAGGATAGATAGTAGAAGAAAGTAGTTATAAATATCGGCTTGGACCACATGAGCAGTTACAGAATTGAGAATTATAACTATTCTCTCATAGTTTGTCAATATGCTTGCACACATGTACACACATATTAAGGGTATACTCATATTTTCTCCTTTTGTAACATAATTCTGACAGACTATTGGTTTTTAAATATTGCTATTTTTATATTATAGTGCGTTCATTACAGTGATAGAGGTGGGCATCACCAAAACAAAACAAACAACAAAAATAAAAATAAAAATAAACATTTTTATTCTAGGGAGAGAATGAGTATGCTTCCATTTTTAAGCAGGGTGGTTGTATCATGCTATGCATATTTATGAACTTGCTCTTGTATCTGGAGACTAAATTTGTGTCTTGTCATGATGCTAATAAGTGGATTATGATTGTTCTATAGAGTTAAACAAAAATGCCTAACAGATTGGTTTACCAGAGTTCTTTGTGGAACTGGATGATTGATTTCCCAGAGACAGAAGCCCCACCCAGAGCATGAGTGGCACTAACCAATAGATTTTGGCCTGAATAAATCAAGGGAAATGAAGGAAATCCTCATAAGGAAGTTCCAGTCTTCATCATTGCCTTTGGATCACTGTCCTCAGGCTTCTAGAGCATATTTTAGCCTTCCAACAAGGCAATTCTGTTTTTAGATATGAGTTCACACAGAACTCTGCAGAAAGCTCCAGGTCACCAACTATTCACTGGATCCTTTAGATCTCTAGCGAGAAAATAGATCCTTTACACTCTGCAACACCTCATTCTGCAGGCAGCCACTATAAACCTATAAACTACCTAACTATCTACTATAAACCTACCTAACTGTTTCTGTGTGTCTGTGTGTCTATGTGTCTGTCTGTCTATAAAATTATATTAAATTTGTTCCTATACTGAAGTCTAATTGATGAACATTATATATTTTCAAAACCTGTAGAACTCTATGACACAAAATAAACCTTTAAGTAATGATTAATTGATAGTAATATGTCAACATTGTTCCCCTTATAATAAATCTACCACATTTATGTAGCATATTATTATAAAAGACAACTGAAGGTAAGGCAAGGGAATATCAAACTTTCTCTAAAACTGTAGAATTTTTTTTTTTTGTTGTTGTTAGCATAAAACTATTCTAAAGATTGCCCACTTATTTTTTAAAAAAGCTAGGATACTGGCTGGGGAGACAGGTCTGTGGCACAAGTGCCTGCCTGGCAAGCACAAGGTCATGAGTTCAAACTCTGGTCCCGCAAAAAAAAAAGAAATCTAGGATGCTATCTCAAGGATTTATTTCAACTAATACTCAGCAATGAACTAACTAAATGTTAGCCTGAGCTGTTGCTTACAATTAAAACTGAACCATAAAAACCTGTCCTCAAAAAATACCCGTTTACCATCGGAACTGTTTTTCCATTATAGATGATAAATTCTGAACAAAACTTTGACTATTGCATCAAATCTTGTTGATTTAAACATAAGCTGACCTTCCACATAGTCATTGCCTCAGAATTGTTGCTAGTACAGAAAGAATCTAGAAGGAAATACCCAAAATTCACCCTAAGGAATGTGCCCTCGCTCTGCCTAAATTGCCCCAATGATGAAAAAAAAAAAAACTTTAGTCACTCCTGGGAAGGATGTGGAGTAATTTGGTCTACAAAGACATGAAGAAAGTATTACCAAGAGGAATATGCCCTAAATTTTAGAAATTTTTTTCTCCTATTAAAATCATCTTTCTTTAATAAGAAAAAGGCCAGTGATCTGCCCTATAGGCTTCTGAATCTTTCTCCTTTGGCCCTGGCATTTAGGGCTGGCAATACTATTTGTGGAATGAGGCAGAGGAAATGAGCCAACACGAATTTCAGGCTTACCAGAGCTTACGATCTTAATGTAAATTCAACAATCAGCAATGCTTCAGCTGTGGATGCTGGATAACATTCTAGGTGTCAGATGGTGAGAGGGGCTGGCTAGAAAAATCATTGCATTTCTCTCTTGTTATCCTGTCCTCACCTAGCTGAGCTTGAACTTTGAACTCAGACCTAACTTCTCTTGCTTGTAATTTATCCTGATGGCTCCAGAAAGGTAATCTTCTGTTTAGTCTAAAATCAATCCATAAGGTGGATGGGTAGATGAAGGGGAAGTAAAAAAGAGTAAGATGTGATACATATATGATGTAGCAATTCCCTTTGGTGAATGTAATTCACTATCATAAACCTTTATTCTTTTATTGATGAAAAGATAAAGTAAAAAGCTTCGATAAGGCAGAGTTTAAAAATATGATATAATACTGTCCCAGTTATTCTTCTCTCATTGCTGGGACAAATACCTGACACCCAAAATGAAGGAAAGAAACGTTTGTTCAGCTCACAGTTACTGGAGGATTCAGTCCATATTCGGCCAGCTCCAAGGCCAAGGGGAACAGAGCAGAGAGCATCGGGTTCATGGCAGTGGGACAGCAACAAATGACGACAGAGGCAACCAAGAAGAAAGACCAACCAGGGCAACAGAGAACAGAAAGGGAGTCTGTTTCTCTGTCTCTCTTATATTACATTCAGGCTCTCTGCCTTAGGCTATCCACCTCAGTCCACACCCATAATCCCAGGAGTACTCAGACCCATAATCTCAGTACTAAAACACATTGTCCCAGTGAATCATGAGTCGGTCTCAAACTCTAGAAGTCTCTGCCTCATGATTGCATGAGACTTTAGAGGGACAACTAGACACAAACTATAACAAAGACATATATTTACCAGTTTCAAAAATTAAGCTAATGAGATCATTGAATGCCAATAGAATCCAAGTAAGATGCTTACAAAAATAAGCAACTTTTAACAAGTCCTTGTCAACTTGAAATATATAGCAGGTGTTATTTAATTCTGTAGTAGTTCTTTTTACATTTTCTTTTAAAGAGATTTGAAGAAGAAACAAAATAGACATACACTGTATATCATAGCATCCCCAAAAAAAACATTGAGATCTTCTTGTTTTACTTCCTGTCCATGACTTCTCTCTACTTAATTCCATAAAATATTCTCATTTCCTATTAAGCTCTATTCTTTTGAATGCAAATCAGACAAAATCAATATTTTTAAATAAAACATCTTTCAATTATTTTTCTGTCAAACATCCATTTAGCCTGTATCTTTGGATTCCCTCCAAAGCAGAGCTTGACAAAGAATCTGGGTACAAATTGTCTTTGGGAAGTGGTCCCAGGAGGCACAATGCATCTCTGGGAAGCCAAGCAATAAAGGAAGGAAGGCAAATAAAAGTATGTTAATGAGCGAGTTACTACTTGAGCAACTGTGCCAAGATCCATTTCACAGCCCAGAATTGTCCCATCAAGGAAGGCATACTGGCTAACTCCTATGGTGTGAATATCCTCACCCAAATACTTGCTAACATCAAATCCCCACTTCAAAGTATTAAGAGGGTGGAAACTTAAAATCTGACCTTTGGGAGGTGATAAACTTAAATGTGACCATAATGGTAGGGAACTTAACCCAAGGGGACTGTGGCTTTGTAAAGGGAAAGACCTGAGCTAGAGTGTTGTCCTGGCATCTGATGCATTGCTTCAAGGTCCAGGAGAGTCCATTAGCAAGAAGGACTTCACTACATGCAGCCGCACAACTCTGAACATTCCAGCCTTCCAAACTGTGAATCCAGGGAATCTTTAACCTTTATAAGTGGCCCAGTCTGGTTCAGTATGCCTTGTAGTTTGAGGGTACATCCGAGACTTCTCTTGATTTCCGAAGTGTCATGCCTGCCTGATTGGGTGAGGAACTCTCTTGTAACCAGAGTGAATGTCCTGCTGGTAAAAATTACCCAGAAGCTTGAGGGAGAAGAGTCCTTGGAGTGACTGGAAATTACCAGGGAAGCTTCCAGTGGTTTCAGAAGAGGGCTGGGGCATCCAGATAAGTCTCACACAATTGTGCCTCCAGTAATATAATCCTGAAACCCCCAAACTGTACACACAGTAGGTAGTTGTGCTGATTGAATTAATATTAAAATTTTCTCTTTATTGCCTAACTGAATTGTAATCCCTATTTGTGTCTTTACCTAGCTAGAATCTCTAACCAAACCACTGAATTACATGCATTTTAATCTGTACAAAAAGCTTCCTGTCTTCTTTCTGCAAACACTTGTTTTGAACCCAATTATCTCAGAGCTCTTCTCCCTCGTATGCACTGTCAAGGTGATTTACTTCAAATGAGCAAACAGCTCCAGCTCATAGTCCTCATTTTGCATCTCAGAAGAAGAAAGCTGGGGCATCATCTGTCTTGACCATAGTCTATAAAAAGGTTTTATTTTTTCAGAAGTTTCAAAAATGTTCAATTGTTTCAGATCCACATTATTTTCTACATTTTCTATTTACATAAGTAGAAAGGAAATGTGTGCTTTTATTATTAGCCTTTGATTTAATCAGCAAATATGAAGGCAGGAAATTTCATCACAGTGAATTCTGACAATTTTATATGTAAATCATAGCTGCTAGTTTATGAGAGAGGTTGTATTATCTGCCATAAAGACCTAGAAAAATATAACACATGTGCCAAAAGAGAGAGCTACCACCAAGATACTCATTTTATTATCCATGATAGATTCTATTTATTCTTCTTTCTTCTTCCACATCATTCTCTTCTTTATATGTTAGTTTATTAGTACGTGTGTGCAATACATAATGCTTACATTCCTTACAGGGAGCTGGTACCTGTACATAGCACATACTAGTTTCTCTCTTCACCCCTTTTCCCTCTCCTCCTTCCCTGCTCCAAATGAACCACCTTTAGTGGTTTGGGAACTATATTCCTTCAAATCACTCTCCAAAGGATTATTCCATTTGATAGTGACTTTTCCATTGTATCTTGCCTATTTAAGGATTTTGATTTTTGTTATGGGTTTGCTGATACCATTTTTATCCTGTGGGGTGGCCAAAACATATCATTTTATTAAAGGTTGAATAAGTCACAGTTATTTGTGGGAGTATATTAAATGGTAGTGTCTAGTCTGCCTTGAATTTGTAATGAACGTGCTTTTAGACTGCAGCAGTAAAAGGGATGTAATTCTTAAGTAGGTCTCAGAGGAGCTCCACTAATTTATATCACAGGCTTTAATCTTAGGTGAAGGTTTAATGAGAGCCACATGCAGTGTACAGTGTGTTGCATCTGTGGCAGGAGATAGCTCAGAGTTATTCCTCCTATGAATAAGACAGACTTTTGCAACTGACATGGATGAACCTAATAGATAACTGGGGAAAAGAGGAGGAATGAAATATTTTTTAAAATACAACTGGTGCAGCAAATATGGATCCAAGATACACTTTCTGGAAAATTCTGAATGCTTCCCAAAAGAAAAGCATGACATGGATAATTTATGTTCCTATTAAAAGTAATCTTCCAAGCATGAATGGCTGAAGGATTATAATTTCTTCCTCCTATCATTACAGGTCTCCCGGAGGTCATACAAATAACCAGCATCCTTTCATGCTATACACAAGCAAGCTCAGGTTGAGATATGAGCCCATTAAAATTCAGTTCGAAAAAGAATTTTATTTCACCAATGATCTCATTTATTAATTGTCAAATGCCTTTTAAAACCTTCAGTGGAAGACAAAGAGACTTTCAAATCCTTTCTCTGAGAGTTTTCATTTAAGGGCTCCAGATGGCCTGTACTTAAGTATTAAAGTCCAAGTGCTCTAACCACCAAGAAGAGAAAAGGCATTTTGCCCTATTTTATTCTACAATTGCCACCCACTAACTCTTTAGCCCTAGCCAAATTGAGCATCAATTTAAATTAGATTTACTCATGGGACCCTTGGCAATCACAATCAACATAAGATATTAGGGAGTTTAGGAAATGGGTCTATTAAATGACAATTAAAGCTGTCAGGCTTCCAGAGCTTATTTTTGGTTAATTTGATCCCTAGAAGACAGTTGGATTTGATTGCTGTAAACAGAGAGGTTTGTCTTTCTTTACAAACTGAGTTCGAGAGCTGGTTATTGGAGGCCTGGTTATATGTATGCTTCGCATTAAATGGCTCTGGCTAGTTCCTGAATAAGTGACTTAGAAAGTATTTCCTACATAATTGTGGAAATTCTAACTCTTTCCAAGCAAGAACCTGGGTGGCACCTTCCAAAGAGGTAGCAGTGAGATCTTAGGTATTATATGGCTTTTCTTTCTGTGCAAAATCTCATAGAAATTCTTGAGAATAAATTGCTCCTCATCTGACATAAAAGTAAAGTGCATTTCACAATTATGTGCCTGAAATTGGCTATCAAAAATCTTCAATCTGTTGGGGCAGTGGTGTTGCCTGTAGTCTAAGGTCTAAGGTGCTATCATTTCTGAGGCAGTAGAATAACGTGAACCAGGAGTCTTAGAACATCCTGGTAAATAGCAAAATCCTTGCCAGAAATAATCTTGGAGTGGTGATGTAGCTCAAAAATGGAGTGTTTGAGGAGCTGAGGAGAAGGATAAGCATGAACTTGCTTATTGGCAAGCACAAGGTCCTGAGTTCAATCCCCAGTACTGAAAAAAAAAAAGCTTAGGGCTTGAGGGTTAGCTCAGGTGTTTAAGTGCCTGCTGGGACAAACCCAGTCAGGTGCAGGGGACCACGATTCGATCCCCAGTTCCCCATGCTGTACCAAACCTGCCCTTAAGGCAGCCTGAGCCAGCCAGCCAGCAAATACATACATACACACATACATACATACATACATACATACATACATACATACATACTTTTGGGCTAGCCAAATAGCTCAGCAGATTAAAGTGCCTGCCAGCAGGTACAGGGAATGGGGATTCAATCCCTGGGACTGCTTTGCCAGCCCTGCCCCTGGGGCATGTTGAGACTGCAACTGAGACAGGGTGTGGTGGCGTGCACCTGTAATCCCAGCTTTTGGCAGGCTGTAAACAGGCAGATCACTACAAGTCTGATCTAGTAGTGAGAGCCTGAATACCCTGTAGACCCTTCCCTAACATACAGGAAAAAACGAGTGTTTGCCTGGCTAGCTCAAGACCATGGGTTTAAACTTCTTTACTGAAAAGAAAATACTCTGCTTCTCCCATGTATACCGGTGTTAGGGTGTATGTATAATTGTAGCCTTAGAGCCTCATGTAGTCGTTGGGTTTCTTCTAGATTTGATCCAATGCAGGGATTATGAGTGTGAGTGCTAACCCTGCCCTGGGAAGCATAATTTGCATATAATTTGCATACACTATTAGGGAAGGAAAGAGACATGTTAGCTGTGGCAGCTGTTTGACCCTCCCTTTGCTTTTAATGTCTTCCACCACTACAAAAGACTGCCCTCCACCCTGTACCACTCTGCCTTGGAGCCAGATGAGTATGGACTGAAGCCTCCACTAATGGTGAGATAAATAAACCTTTCCTTTCTTAATTTTCAGTATCTCGCATTTTGTCCCAGCAATGGGAGAAAAGTAACAGAGATAGTAGGTTTATGCTACCACCAATCTTCAAAACCAGATACGCTTTTCATATCATGTTCATGTAGTAACATTTGCTCTACCATGTACCATTTTATGTTTTAAAATAAGATATGACAGAAGACAAGGCTTTCCACCAAAAATGAGCTTGTAAGAACTCTAGATATACCATAAATCCAATAGTTAAGATCTTTAGTGACTTAAAATTAATTTTTAGGAGATATTGTCAGCATGCGTATATCTGTGTATGCCTGTACCTCTTAGTTTATTCATTGTGCTTCACTATGAAAAGATATTCATTGTTATGATAGAAAGTATATGAAATAAAAAGTGAAAGGAAGACAGACTCATCCATGTTTCCACAATGCAAAAATCACATTTTTAACATCATGCTGTATTTCCTTCAAAACAAATATGTACAAATTTTTGTTTATTTACTGGAGGCCTGAATATAGTGCGTTACAATTTTGCAGATTTTTTTCATTTTCTATGTTTATTTTAAAATATTAGATAATTCTGTTCCAACAAAGATCTGCCATGCATCTATACTTTATGATAGTTCTTCCCTTTCTTCATTCATCTGTTTACATGCCAAGAATATTTTAAAGGATTTACTAATCTTTCTGTGCTCCTTTTCCAGTCCAACCTCTAGACTAAATTGGAAATCCTCATCATACCTAGCTAGTAATTAAATTTCTCTAGATAAAGGCCCATTCACTCATTTGTTGATCCCCTAGCTTCTTACTTATTTATTTTTGTGAATATTTGCAGTCCTTCCTTCTCTCTGTCCTGGTTCACAGCAAGCAGCCATGCTGGAGAATTTTGAGTATCCCTGGGAGGACACTCACCCAGTCACACTCATGTTTAGCTCATCTAGCTTTATTTTTCATTTTTTCTTTGTTTTTTTTTTTCATAGAATTCAATAGATATAGGATCTTAGTGAAGCCATTCAGCAGCAAAAGTTATAAAGCTAGCATTGGTACCCAATGCTAGATGTACTTCAGCCATTTACTATACTAAGAAGTGTCTGGAAGCTAACGGTCAATTGCATCTCTTATAATTGTAGAGGCCGAAGGTAACTCGTATTCATCTCATGATGTCATAATATTTTAGTATTAAGATATTCATATAAAGTTTTTCCTTTCCTGATGTACAAACTTATGGCAGAGTGCTACATAAGTACTTCATAGCATAAACTCTGTCAGATCACAAAGTTTATCCTGAATTCACCTTAATCCTTTGTAACCCTGTGCTTTAATTTTCACTTTGTGGTTTCAGGTTAAAATTGTTCTCATGCTAAAGCAAGCCAAGGCAATGTCCAGCACCTGGCCTGAGCATTTGTCATTTTGATATCATAGAAATTCTGGAGGTCACCACTGTCTTCCTCTTCTTTTGATGGCTGTGACTGGAATACACTAGGCCCTTGGTGAACACTTTAACAAAACCCATAAGAAGGGAGGGGATTGCTTAGGTACTCATAATTTTATGTACATTTCATTTAATGAACTTTTGTAACAGACTTTTTTTATCTATCATAGGTTGGATTTGCTTTGCATTCTAGCAACTAAGAAAATAGAAATGATCACAAATTATAATATTGATATCAGTAAAGTAAGGGTTAATAGAATGGTTAAAAAAGTGGGATTTAGAATATAAAACTATTATTATTCTAATATTCTTTCATGAATTCTTTTCACATGTGTGTTATTCTATGTAGATGGAGTGTCCAGATCAGCCAAATCCATTGTTGCACGTCTTTAAAATAATAGGACATAGGCTTCTTGGTCCCACTAAGATTAGTCAATCATAAAAACCCAATGTCATCAATAACTATGGTGAAAAACAGCAGGCTTACATACAGTTTTAACGTATCCTTCTACAATCAATTTTTTCAGTAGGAAGTGGAAACAGGACCTTAACAAAGGCGCACACGACCTTATCTGTGGGCAAACTTCCTTTTAGTAGTAATGAGACATGTTGACATCATGCACTTCTGAAACAATGCCTGGAGCAGAGCACGTACTCAAGATCTTGTAAGATTCATGACAAAAGCACATAACCTGAGCACAGAAAAACTCAAACAAATGCAAACTGCACGACATTTCACAGCACAGCTTGTTAATACTTTTCAAATTATAAAGTCCATAGAAAAATATAGTGACTGAAAAGTTATTCCAGTTTAGAAGAGACTAAGAGGTTTGGGCAAATAAATGCAATGTATGACCCTGGGTTAAATCTTCAGTAAGAAAAGCAACATTAGTAGGACAATTAGAAACATTTAAATAATGTCTATAGATTAGCTAATAGTATTATATCACAGTAATTTGCCTAATTTTGAACTTTATGAAAAGATCATATAAAATGTTAACTTACATTGGGGAAAGTTGCGGAAAGAACATGACACAATCTTTTGTATTATTTTTGCTATTTTCACTGTGAAATTACTTCAAATGAAGTTAATTTTTTAACAAGAAAATTCCAACAATATTGGATTTTAATACATAAATGTGAATATTTTTAAGGGAAAAAGAGAAAATAATTATTGCAGAGTTGCCGGCATTTTTTTAAGATCAATGGGTAACTTGAGTGTTCTGGCATTCCAATTAAAGAGAGAAGGGCAGAAAGACATCCAAAGTTGGTATGTCTGTACTGATAAGTAGTTTCAAAGAGACAGGGCTTCATCTGAGAGCCACCCCGAGGAAGCCGTCACTGTCCCTGTCACAGCTATATCTGCCACCAGAATCAAAGCTTTACTTTGATTGGTTGGGTCAGGCTGCTAATGAAGGTAAGGTCATGGGTTGGATTCACTCTCAGGAGCTGTGAGTGTGACTCTGTGCCTTGGCATTTCACTGATCACAAGGGGCACAGGTGAGAAAGCCAAACTGCATCAGATTGAAGCCAGCTATGCTGGGGGAAATAACAGAAAGCTTCACTATCCCTGAGGTCAGCACTAAACACAATGGACACCCTTGAATAGAATCGCTGTCATCTAAAATATGCTTCTAAGAATAACTATGCCTGGAAAAGGAACCCTTAATATAGATTCTTTTCCCTCTCTTGAACTTATAATTAGGAGATGTGGAAGGATGAGGCTGATTGGCCTCCTTGTGAGCCACAAATGACCAGAAATTCTCTTTGGCAGTCATGCATAGCTTTGAAGTCTACATTTTCTGATTTAATATCACATAGGCAGACAGCATAAAGAAAGAGCCTGCTTGACTTGATTCTGACAGTGAGACATTTTTCAGCTTTCATTCCAAAAAATTATTGAAAGGAAGCTTCTTTCAAAAGGTGTGCTCCCCCGAGTCTCCTATGTTTACTAAGACAGCTTCCCTGGTGCATTTGGGATTCCAAAGTAGGGGTTGAGCACATGTTAGAAAATGCTGAATTCCAAATTGGAGCATGTTTTACAGCCAACAGCAGCTAAGGAATTAGAAGAGATTTCAGCATGTGATTAATTGTGAAATTAGAAAAAAATAGCAATTTGAAAGTAAATTTAACTCATGCAGTGTGTCTTAGTTACTTTTTGCTCGTTGCTGGGACAAATACCCGACACTCAAAATGAAGGAAGGAAAGGTTTATTTAGCTCACAGTTTGTAGAGGTTTCAGTCCATATTCGGCTAGCCCAAGGCTGAGTGGAGCAGGGTGGAGAGCATCCAGTTCTTGGAGGCAGAACAGCAGCAAAATGGTGGCAGAGGCAGCCAACCAAACAGGGCAGCAGAGCAGCAGCACCAGCTAGAGCTCCAGTCTATCTCTCTGTCTCTCTTTATATTACATTCAGGCTCTCCGCCTTAGCTCCCGCCCTAGGCTACACCTATAATCCCAGAAGTACTTCCACCCATAATCCCATCAGTACTAAAACCTATAATCCCAGGGATCATGGATCAAGTCTCAAACTGGAGAAGTCCCCACCCAATGACTCCATGAGGCTTTGGGGGGACAACTAGACATAAACCATAACACAGTGAAATAAAAAATGAAGTAGACAGGCTTCCCTTGCTTCCAACTACAATAAAAACTAATGAATTTGTGCTACAGGAAAAGTTGTCCCTTTGAGATTCTTTGAACATGAGGATTTCTTGACCTAAAACAGTAATGTGTCCTCATCCATTCCGTGCTGCCATAACAGGATGCTCAAGACTGGGTCAGTAATAGTGAACAGAGAAGTACTTGGCTCACAGTTGAGTTGGCTGGGAAGTTCGACAGCACAGCATCAGCATTTTACTGAGGACTTTTGTGCTGTATGATAACTAGGAAGAAGGAAGAAGGGCAAGAAAGCATCAGAGAACAAGAAAAGACCAAAGTCACTTTGATGATAAACCCTTTTCTTTGATACCTAACATATTCCAGAGATGATGATGTTAATCTATTCACCCAGGCAAAGCCCTCATGAACTAATCATGTCTTACTAAGCTTCATGCCCAAGGGTATTACATCGGAAATAAAATTTCCAACACCTGAACCGAGAAGGGCACTTTCTTTCTTTTCCTTTTTTTTTTTTTTAAAGAACTTTTGTTTGTTTATTTATTTAATTTTATGGCCGACTCAGCCTGCCCTGAGGGCAGGGCTGGTGCAGCATGTGGTGCCTAGGATCAAACCAAGGTCCCTGCAGCCGCCTAAGCTTTCCTAAGCAGGCGCTTTAGACCACTGAACCATCCTGCCGGGCCCCAAGAAGGGCACTTTCTAACCATAGCACAGGCTAAAAGGGTAGTGCCTCCAGGTGGAAATGTTGCTCTGTCATTCTGCTTTCTCCACTGATCTGTGGATTTCAGTGTCGCCATAGCTCTTAGTGACCAAAGTATATAGTGGAACATAAGTAAACAATCTATGGAATATTTTTAAATTGTTTCCAATGTCAATATTTTGATAGATTCAGAAAAATGAGCTATTTCATTAGGTTGAGTCTTAACTGAAAACTCACCATGAAAAGAGAAATAAAATAAAAACTAAAATCTTGTTCTTCTAAGATTTGTGAAACCACATTCCACCTCTGCCGAGTAAAGCCAAAAGAGTAATAGAAATCAATGTTAGAAAAACCAACAACGTTGGAAAAGAGGAAAGGAAAATCCCTCAAGACTCCAGAGCCACTGGGTTGTAAATAGTCTTAAACTCAGGCTTCTAAGGCAAAGATACCAGCCAATGCTATCATAAAATAGCTATGCCATGTTCAGATAAAACAATTCACGTTTGATCACTCCATCTTGATCTATGTTTTCTCAAGGGCAGGCTTGAATGAACATGTGCATGTTTTCTTTTTCCTTACAATCCCTTACCATCCAAAAAACTAGACTAGAAATATATTTCTTCCACCCATTTCTTTCATCAGCTTTAACAGTTATGATGAACAAAGACACTGAAGTCTATTTCTCCTTGGACATATTTATTAAAATTTATCTCTATTTTTGTGTGTACTATCATACACATTCCACAAAGAATGATGCCAGGAAATATTATGTTAGCAGATTGGTGCATGAAATAATATTTTAAGATGTTCCATCTCCAAGAAAATCTTGAAATACCTCCTCATGAGGACCTAGCTTCCATGTACATGCGGAACCACATCTACCATTTGACAGTCAGTCATGCAAGCCATGAAAACACCTGTTCTGTGGCTGGACTGCTCAGGATTATGCACTTGACCCCCTTTCACTTGAAAACCATGTATTTAGAAACTGTGAAAAACTGCTTTCTCAGCACGGTCAGCAAATTTCATACATTATCTCTTTAAATGCAAAGAGCACAATATAACTATCATTTTACAGATGAGAAAATTGAGACTTAGAGCCTCCATAGAAGGGGCTATGGTAACACAGCTTAGGCCCACAGCACTGTACACCTATGCCTCTGATGGAAATAAGATTTCTCTCCCAAAGAAGAGTGCTTTCAAGATCAGAACCCTCCTAACCACAGGCCTGCATTAGATGCTCATTGTTCTCACTGCATGGCCAGAACTTTCTATCACCTTTCTTCTCTCAACATGGTTTGCCCATAGAGTTCCTAGGAATCAGCTTAAAGTGTCCTTTAAACAACATGCAAAATGTCCTCGGTATCCTAAGTTGCCATCATTATGTTATAATTGCCCTGTAGAAAATAGAAGTAAGTTTAAAACCATGAGGATCAACCATCTAAGACGTCACATACAAGACCAAGCACATATAAGCAGATGCACACAAGCTTTGAGAGAAGTGGCTACAGCTTGTGGATAAATCTGATTAAATAGATCCCATTCCGTCCTGATAGCCATGGAGCTGCCATACTGAAAATGGTATCTAGAAGTTGCACGCAAAGATACTTCAAAGATACGTTGCTTTTCCCCTTCTGGAACAGAGCCCAGTTCTGCTAATGTTTTTACAACTGCTGAGCTCAGACCCATCTGCTATCTCTGTCAGTGCACACCTACCCAACTCTCAGAATCTGGTCTCTGGGATGAGCTCCTAAGAATCTAAAGATCTCTCTCTATGGGTAAGGGATTCTGATAACTGTTTTACAGGAAAAATGGCCCCTGTCAAACCAAAAAGCATCATGGGAAGAGAAAGCAGCCTTTTCCTTCTTTGAAGACTTAGCAATTCGCACTCTCCCTCCCCATGAACTTGATCACGCAGACACTGATGTGATGAACAACCAACCAGAACGGCACCAAATCACGTGTTTTTCCCTGAATATATCTGAATGTACACCCTGAGAAAAGAGCCTTCTTTTAACCTCCCTTATTATAGCAGATCTTTTTGAGAGTTTGGCCACCATTTAGGGAAATGAATATTAACCCTAGAGCCTATATGTAGTAATTCAGCTGCTATAAATTCCCTCTGGGAGCTCCAGTCTGAAAGGAGAATGGCCATGAGCACAAATGAGGAATTCTGTGAGCAAGACTTCTCAGAACTTCCCGGGCCTTCCCGTGCAAGCTTTATTCCCTTCTTGTTATGCTGGTATGAAATCCTTGCTGGATATTTGGGAAACCACTCCTCTGAGGGTCCAAACTACCCATCTTAGATCTTCCAAATGGGGCTGTTATGGTTTATGTCTAGTTGTCCCCCCAAAGCCTCATGGAGTCACTGGGCGGGGACTTCTAGAGTTTGAAACTTGATCCATGATCCCTGGGATTATAGGTTTTAGTACTGATGGGATTATGGGTGGAAATACTTCTGGGATTATGGGTGTAGCCTAGGGCGGGAGCTAAGGCGGAGAGCCTGAATGTAATATAAAGAGAGACAGAGAGACAGACTGAAGCTCGAGCTGTTACTGTTGCTCTCTGCTGCCCTGTTCGGTTGGCTGCCTCTGCCACCATTTTGTTGCTGATCTGCCACCATGAACTGGATGCTCTCCGCCCTGCTCCAGTCAGCCTTGGGCCAGCCGAATATGGACTGAAACCTCTATGAACTGTGAGCTAAATAAACCTTTAAACCTTTCCTTCCTTCATTTTGAGTGTTGGGTATTTGTCCCAGCAACGAGCAAAAAAGTAACTAAAACAGGGGCCTTATATACTACACTGGTTGAAGATAGCCTAACAAGGAAAACTGTCAAGGATTGTTAATATAGCTTTTGGACATACATCCAATGGGTAAACCCAGAGCTAGAGATGAGCAATACAAAAACTGTTCAGAACTTAAGTTTAACTACCATCTCATTAAAGGAAAGAGAATTTGGGCTTCTGTTTCAAGGTCTGATTGAAAGGACAGAGAGAGAGAGAGAGAGAGAGAGAGAGAGAGAGAGAGAGATTATATATATATATATATATATATATATATATATATATATATATATATATATTAGTTATCCTGTGCACAGAGCCTATGTGTCTTGATTGAATTTTTCATTACAGGTAGAAAAACCTGGGGATATTGAGGGGCCAGTTATTGTGTCAGGACCCTGCTTCCTAGAGACAAAATTATCTGTTCAGATTATAATTATTGAACCTGCCAAATAGCTCAGCAGACTAAAGTCCCTGCTTAGACAGGTGGAAGGACCAGGATTCATTCCTGGGAGTGTCATGCTGATTCCATCCTAGGGGTCACTGAGACAGTGATTGAGACTGGGCATAGTGGTGGCCTCCTGTAATCCCAGAGCTTGGGAGGCTGAAAACAGAAGGATCATTATGAGTACAATCTGTGTAGTGAGATCCTTTGTCCTTACATTAAAAAAAAAAAAAAAAAAAAAAAAGATTGTACAGTTCTTCTGAATTTAGTTCTAGTTCCTCATTGGCCACTGAACCTTTCCATTCCAAGCAGGGCTACAGCTTTCCTGCTTGCCTGTGTCTGTATCCTGATAGTTTAGCTTGGCTTTCTTGCTGCTGGCTAATTTGTTCGGCCTGTGTCTGCTGATTGTCAATGGCCCTCAGCTCAATATAATGAATATGCCAAAAAGTCATGTTCAGAGTGGCATGTTCTGGTGTCCCTCAGTGCATAATAAATTTTCCTATTAATGTTTTAGTTGTCAATTAAATTACAGGCCCTGACCACTAAGACCTAAATTGGTAAAGGAAACTTTTGCCTCCAAGACCCCCAAAATCACCAAGCCAATAAACTGACCATTCATTTCCAGGATTCTTGTTATAAGAGAAAAATAAACCCTAATTTGTTTAAGCCCATTTTGACTAGGTTTTCCTCAACTTAAGCAGGAAAGTAAAGCTAATTTTTCACTCATCTCACTGTTTAGAAAAACTGTTATCCTCTTAATATATGTGTGCAATGTATAAATTTACATTCATTTTAGGGAGTAGGTGCATGTGAGTAAAATACCTTGATTCTTTGTCCTTTCACATCCCCACCGGCCTCTCTCCTTCCATCTCTATTTGTCCTTTGTCTGTCTTTTCTTTTCAATGTATTTGGTACAGGGTCTCACTGGACTCATGGTGATCCTTCTGTCTCAGCCTCCCCAGTGCTGAGACTAGAGGCGTGCCCCACCATGCCCAGTCCCCATGGCCAGTGCCGTATGTGGCTCCAGGGATCAAACCTCTGGTCCTGCGCTTGTTTAAGCAGGCACTTAGTCCACTGAGCTATCTTATCATCCCTTCGTTATCTTTATTATTATTAATATTATCATTTTTAGTTCACATTTATGACATACACTTACTTTCACTGGGATATATGATGCATGTACAAAATAAATAAAATGTACAGCTTAAATCGTTTACTTCCTCTTCTTAGTTCCTTTTCTCTCATCGCTGAGATAAAATACCTGGCACCTAAAGTTAAAGGAGTAAATAATTCTTATTAAATTCACAGGTTGTAGATATTTTAGTCCATAATCAGCTAGCTCCAAGGCATGGGGGGCACATGGCAGAGGGCAGCAATTCATGGTAGCAGAAGATAACAAAAGAGGGTTAGGAAGATAGCTCAGCAGTCTAACAAACTGCCTGGCAAGCACAACAACCAGAGTTCAATTCTCAGGACTATATGCCGTGCCAGACCCTGAGCTAGATGTGGTGGCTGCCTATAATTTCATTGCTGGGGAAACTGAGACTGGAGGATCATTGTGAATCTGAACTGTAGTGAGACCCTGTACCAAATAAATAGATAAATACATAAATAATTAGACAGCGAAAGCAACAAACAAGAGCAAGACAAACCTCTTTCTGTCTCTTATATTTTATCGAGTCTACCAAGGTTGGTGCCCAGCAATCATCCAACCTTAATTCCAGCATTACACTAAGAATCAGTCACACACTCTAGATTCACCCTCCTCTGAGTAAACTGCATGACCATGTGAGGCTTTGGGGGATTTCGAGACACAAACCCTAATACCCTCTCCCCATCCTTTAGCCCTTGGTTTCTTGGAACTTTTCAAACCAGGACACAGAATAAGTGAAGGCCAGAAGCTAGTGGCTGCCTTTTCTCTGAAGGCTCTAGGTCGGACACCTTCCTGAGAAGGAGCTTTGAGCATGACAGCAAAACCTGACATTTGCAAAAAATGTTCTGATATGAACAAAGAAAAATCTAGGTGTTTTTATATTTAAATGATGATCTGTTTCTCAAAGTTGGGGGCAGCTCAGAGGTAAAAGAAGCAGAGGTGGATAGAGAAATTAGCAAGAACACGGGCTGAGGTGTGTTCCTCCCCTACCAGTGGAACAGGAGGAGGCACAAAGGGGAGTGGGCTGACTTTTCAGTACTCGGCTGCGAAAGGGAGGATGAAAGGATGTGGAACACTGAACACCACACCCAGTGCTGTGACTGAGTGGGAAGGATTCGTGGGCTTGGAGAAACTCAGTGGGAACTTGAACTGCAACCCAAACTTTTAAATTAACCTAAAAGTTGACAAGCCTTAAAAATAACATTTTCACCTTTTGTGTGGAAATTATTTGAATCTCTGTATCTTGAATCACATAGCAAAAGCATAGGCACAAGTGAATTCTGAGATTCTCTCCATTAAGGGACTTTGTAAATTCTGATTTGTCTTCACATGAGGATTTTGGCCATAGCTTTTCACTTTAAATCCATATTTCTTCCTCTGGTCTTGAAATAATCTAGAAAGAAAGTATATGAGTTAGATATAAAATTGTCTCACTAACTTCCAAAAGCATGAACAGTGTATTTACACAAGTGCATTTCCTGAGCCTCTGATATCAATAGATCCAGTAATTCATTGTGAGCATTCTTTAAAGCACTCACAATGAATCAAATTGTGGTATTATTTGAAAAGAAAGAAAAGCTACAAGATCAGCCTTTAAGTTAAAATAGAACAAGACTTTTTTTTTTTTCCCCAAAAGCTATTCCAAAATTTTACTGAATAAAAAAAAACAAAAAAAACACAAACTTATCACTACAACTCTGCAATCATTATTGCAAGGGGTAGATCCACCTCTCCTGTCCATGTTTTCCAATAGTACTAACATAGGAGCACATGCTCCAGTCATTTCTCCAGCTGTGTGTCTGTGCTCTGGAATGCTTTAGCCCATGGTGATGGTTGTATACCGTGGACATTCAATCTGCCCTCTTCATGCTGGGGATGCTTGGGTTATAATAATAAAAATTATAGTAAAAGCAGATTAACATTCTTGTACACCAATTCTGAACCCACCAAAAAGAAATCAGGAAAACAATTCCATTGTAAATACCTTTGAGGAAAAGTAAATACCTCAGAGCCAATCTAAGATGGTGAAAGACCTTTATAGTGAAAACAGCCGAAATCTGAAGAAAGAAATTGATGAGGACCTGAAACAGTAGAAAGATAATTCTTGCTCTTAAGTTGATAGAACTAACACTGAATCATGAAAATGATAAAATTGCTCCTGGGGGATAGCTCAGTAGTCTAAAGTGTCTGTTTAGGCAAGCTTACAAAGCTCAGGGACTTCAGTTTGATACCTAGCACCACATGTCACATCAGCCCTACCTCCAGGGTTGGCTGAGCAGGTTACTAAAAAGAAAAAAATGACAGCATTACCTAAGAGATCTAGAGCTTTAATTCAATCCCTATTAAAATGTTAACACTTAGAAAAAAAAACTTCTAAAGCTCATATAGAATCAGAAAAGTTCAAAAATAACCAAAATATCCCAAGCAAAAAAAGGCAAGAAATGTTATAGACATCACAGTACCAGGCTTTAAGTTATGCTACAAAGTTATAGGGCTGGCTCTACAGTTCAGCAGCACAGCACCCAACTGGTGAGCACAAGGTCCTGAGTTCAATTCCCACTACAAAAAAGAATCTATACTAACAAAAGCAATGAGAACAAAACAAACATACACATGAAGAAAATAGGATAGGCTATGATAAGATAGGGCAGTGTAGGGTAGGGTAGGGTAGGGTAGGGTAGAGCCAGGTCAGGTCAGGTAGGACAGGACAGGACAGGATGGACCAGGACAGAACAGGACAGAACAGGACAGGATAGGATAAGATGGGATAGGATAGGGGCAGGCCATACAAGCACAAGACCAGACACAGTAGAATAGATGGAAACAACCCCATACCCCTATAAATAGTTCATTTTTTTTACAATGAATATAAACACATGCCTTGGACAAAAGACAGCTTCTTCAATAAGTGTTACTCGGAAAACTGAATGTTTTCCTGCAAGAGATTAAAACTACTTCTTCATGCACCCAAATAAAAATGGATCCAAAACCTAAATTTAAAAGCTGAAACTTTGAGAATATAACTTAAAGAAAACGCTGTAACTCAGGCACCTAGGTGAAGACTTCTTTAAAGCACACTAACAGCACAGGAAAGTAATACCAAGAATCAACAAATGACATTGCATCAAATTAAAAAGCTGCTGCACAGTGAAGAAACAATCAACAGACTAAAGAAACAATAGCATGGAGGAGGAGTTTTCGTAGCTTCTCTTGTGATAGAGGAACAATATATTGAATATATAAAGAACTCAAAAACATTGGCTACCCAAAAATATGAGACCAGCAAAATAGATGCATTGAACAGATCCTTCTCAAAGGAAGGACAAATGGCCAAAAAGGATGAAAAATTCTTCAACATGTTTAACCATTTAACCAAGGCCAATCAAAAGAATTTTGAGATTTGATCTTATTCCAAACAATATGTCAATCATGAAGAAAACAATAAGACAAAAAAATAAATGCTGGTGAGGATGTGGAGTAAAAGGAATACTTGTGCACTATTGGTGAGATTGTAAACTAGTACAACTATTAAGAAATTAGTGTCAGGATTTCACAGAATCTAAAACTAGAAATACCATCCAACCTAGCTGTATTTCTCTTGGGTATATTACTGAAAAAAAAAATCATCACAGGATAATGATATATGTGTACATGTGCTTATTATAATGAATTTAATATAGCAAACTATAGAAACAGCCTACATCCTAGTTAATGTATGAATAGATAAAGAAAGCATACTGTACATACATAATGGAATATTATTCAGCCAGAACGAAAAATAAAATTATGTCACTTTCAGGAAAATACTACTCAAGACCACCTAACTATGCAAAAGAAGCCAACCACACAAAGTTAAATATCATACTTTTCTTATAGGAGAAATCCAAATTATAAATAAAGAATGAGTGAAACGAAAGAGAAATGACAGGGAATAAAAATATAGATTCTTGGAACTGGGTCAGAGGATGGGATAGGAGGAAGATATGGATACTGAAGGTGATCAAGGAATGCTATGCAGAAGAACGAGTGCCCCAAAATGAGCATCACTATTCCTTTATTACAGACGTGCCCTACTAGAAAAACATGAACGAGAGATAGTTTTGCTACTTATATACATTAGCTGTATTGCATGTTTTGTATACATTCTAAAACAACTCCTCTTCACTCAATACAGCCTGCCTACACCCAACATGTCCAGCCCACAGATAAATTTTGCGGCTGTGCATCTATTCCAACTACTTCCTTACTCAAAATGCCACTGAAAAGTCACGAGTGTTTAAGAAGTTCTCTGGTCAAGGACTCGCGAAATGGTTTGAAAACCTTGAGGAACAGGAGGATAATGATAATGGAGAGACTTGGGGACTGTACCGCTGGCCTCCTCTTTCTCTTCACCTTCAAGGAGGAACGACTCCCCTGTTAGCTTCCGCAAGATGTCATGTATTAATGTTTCACATTTTTCCTTGCTGCATATCTCCCTTCTGTCTTATGATTTTAAATCTCTTTAATAGATGATCTAGCATCACAGAATCTGGCTCATATCCTCTAGCAAATAATTAAATCACAGTATTCTGATCAATATCTATTTCTTGAAAACTTCTCAACTCCAGACAGTAAAAAGCAATTGTTTTCTGCCAGTTGAATTTCTGCTGGTCTAAAAAGAAAATAAGTTATTTTTTTTAAATAAATCTGAGGGAATCATGAACTCTCCACCTTTAGATTGGGAAGAGTACTCTTGGAACTTCAGTGGCTTTCATTTTTTTTAAAATAATTTGTTTATTTATTTATTTGGTGCAGGATCTCACTATGCAGTTTGGATTCATGGTGATCCTCCTGTCTCCGCCTCCTCAGTGCTGAGATTACAGCCATGTGCCACCACTCTGGGTTTATTTTGAAGTATCCTAAAATAACAATAGCAATATCCAAAAATACTTTCCTCCCACTGGATGTATGCATGCTTCCTAGCAGCTTTCCTTTAAAAATTAGTGTTTAAATTTATCTCATCATACTTTGATACTAAAGAAATGTACAAACAACTATTGCCAAACACCCAGGTGAAACAGTGATTCCACTGAGTGAGGTGGAGGATGACTTAATAGGCAATGTAATATTTGATAGCATTTTGGAAAGAAGTCCACCAAGTGTAGATGTTGTATAAGGGCAAAAGGCTGGAGATCATATTCCAGGCAAAGAGAAAATATGGGCAGGGTATGGAGGTATAAAGCAGTCTAAACTGCTAAAGAAATTATTTTAAAAGCCAGTCATTCTGTAAGTATTTTGAAAATCTTAGGCCTGAAGCCTTCTCCCCAGTGGCTGCTCCATGGACTTCTAAAGGTACATGACTCTTGAGAAGAGGCAGTGGGAGGCTTGCCATGGTCCCAGTTAACTTCATGAACACTCTCCCAGTGTTAAGTGAAGCTGTCTAGAGTACAGCAGATGCAGAGACAGGAAGGGAAGAACAAAGGCATGTGTGACTCTATTTGTACATTCTATGTCCCAAATGAAAAACATGAAATTCAATCCCATCTGTTATCCCAAGACTTTTTAAAGTGAGTAATTTTGAGTGATGCTTATTTTCTCCAAATCACATTTATTTTCTTAAAATTTATAGAAGTTAGTCAGGCCTACTATGTACTAAGCACAAGGTCTTATGGCGTAAAATAAGTAAGTCCTATTCTTAGAGTTGAGGAGTGTGTGATACAGTGAGACAAAGGAGATTATAGAGCTGCATGAAAAGTACAAAAGAGGCAATGAGAAGTTGTGTCCAAATGTAAGAAACAATTCAGGCTGCCAGAAGGAAGTGGTACATGAGGCTGTGAAGTCTGCGTAGGAGTCTGGCAGGTAAGGATGTAGGCAAGGCGTAATTCAGGCAGGAGTAGCACAAGCTTGGAAAATGCCAGTCGTGTATGAAATTATTTGATAAAACTTTCTAGCAGAATGGAAAGTTTATCTATGCTGGCTAATATGGTAGCTAATAGCTACATGAGGCTGTTCAATTGAAATGTGGCTAGAACAACTGAAGAAATTAACTTTTAGTACTGTATGATTATAATTAACTTAAATTTAAATTGTCACTACCGAAATAAAGACCAGCCAAATGGTAATGAGCTGAGGCTATTTATTTAGAGCTTCTTATCACAGAGAACCAGCTTCTACCATCCATGTTCGCACAAGACTCACAGGAAAACAAAGGAGTGAGGAAGCTTTAGAGAGGTCGGCAGGGAAGACCTAGGTATGCCCCCGTGGGCTGGGGTGTAGGAAAGCCGTGGTCAAGCTAACCGAGGTTAGGCTTTTTGCTAGGTTAGTTAGAGGGGCATATTTGGCTTCTGCTGATTGGTTCAATGTTAAAAACAGGAACAAAAATTAGAAAAGCTGTCAGTTATGAATCAAGTGCTATAGATTTTAAGATAATTGGTGTAGGGAGTATTGCTTGGCTTTCTGAATCATTCCATCAGCACTAAGAAGTAGTGGCTAAAACAATGGACAAAGCAGTTGCATACCAATGAGAAATGAAGTTTGGTAGAACGTAAGGTGTTTCATTTGAGGAACCTCCAAAATAAGTCTGAGAATAGAGATAAGACTAGAGTATAGAAATCTAGATATTAATCTATGGGTATTTTTGTTGTTATAGAAAAAGGAACACACAAAGTTTAAAGGCAGCAAACTACATCTTTGTTCTTCAGTGATTAATCCAGCTTTACTGCGCAAAATGGATTTGAGAAAGAAGTTGCTAGAAATAGATTGGAATTCTGTAGTAGTTCAGGCAAATGGAAATGACCACTGTAATACTGTTAAACTGTGAAGGAGAAAAAGTGAACAACACCAAAATAATTTGGATACACAGTACACAGTTCTTGAGATCAGTTTATATGTGAGACACTTAAGTCTTCCAAATGACTTTTAACCCTGAGCTAGATAGAGGATTGAGTCCTTAAAGGACTAGGGAAGTAAATAGAAGCATAAAAAATGATGAGTTGGAGTTTCAACTTTACAGTTTTTAACACATCAAAAACAAATAAGGGGCTGGCAAGATAGTTTGGTGGTCTAAGCACCTGCCTGGCAAACGCAAGCACCAGAATTCGATACCTGGTTCCACATGCCATGCTGACCCCAGAACACTGGGTTTGCCACGCTAGCTACCAAGACCGGGCTTGGTGCCACATGCTTGTAATCCCAGTTCTGGGGAGGCTGAGACAGGAAGACCACTATGAGTCCAAGCTGCATGGCCACACCCTATACCAAATAAATCAGTAAATGAAAGATTTTTTAAAATAAAATTTAAGGGGCTAGGGAGATAGCTCCGTGGCACAAGTGCCCGCCTGGCAAATGTAAGGTCATGAGTTTGAACCCTGCTCCCACAAAAATAAATAAATAAATAAATAAATAAATAAATAAATAAAATAAAATTTAAACAAATTAAAAGCAGGAAAACCAAATCAAAAATATGCTTTTAAATTAGAGAAAGAACACAAAAATTTTAATGCTAACAGTAAATCATATATAGCACTTAGTAATAGTTGTATACTTTACACCAAATCAACACATTATGCTTGATAGACAGTTTTCTGATACTCACCACTAAATTAGATTAGTTTTACTCACCACAAAAAATGATGCCAGATGTCTTCTTCTCTTTGTAAAGGTCTAATTTTGCTCTGTAGTCTGCTTGTTAATTTAAAAAAAATCTAAACAAGTTTTTTTGGTAACATTCCTGATGATAAATCAGTAAAATCTGAATAAGAAGAGCACACCCATTCTTTCAAGAGACTTTAATCAAGAAAATATACTCTAGCCTCACTGAGCAAGAACCGAGTACAACCAATTGGTATCACAACTACATACCTGCATAAAAGTAGTTAAACTGATAACAAATGCAGAATAATAAAATAGGGTCATTTGTCTTTGTTGCCTTTTTCATTCACATTCTGGTTATGTTATACATAAAAAAGTAATTGTAAACAGGTAATGGTTGTACCCATTTTTAGAGTTATTTCATATTAATGGGTGTAATACATCTGAAATTGAATATAGATATTATAACATTCTAGTTCTCAATCTTAGGGAAAGGCATTAATCAATCAAATTTCTCTTTCCATAAGCCAGAGTAGAATATTTCACTGCTATAGTGATTCACAAACTACTAATTCTATCTGAGCATTTTCGAAATTCTAAAGGAGCCTCTAGGCATGTATATCATTATGAAGTCAATGACCTAGAGCCATCCGCAGTGATAAATCCTCTCCCTGGGATTTGGGCCAGCCTGGCATGAAGATCAATACAGCATTCAGATAGATTTATTTCCAATAGACAAATAACACACATATGGGAAAGTCACTTAACACACTAATGAGTTTTCATGCTCCTCCACATCACTCTGCTCCTTCCAATTGCATTTCTTGGAAGCAGGGTGGCCTTAAGAGAAGCCCCCGGAGCTCCCAGATGCCCTGTTGTGCTTCACTGTATCCTTGGCAGTGCCTGCCTTCACCCTCTTGAAATCCTATCATATGAATAAACACTTATCTCTCACCCAAAGGAATGAGGCCAGCACTTTCAGGAAGCATTTTGTTCAGGCCTCAGAAGTGAACAGTAAGTTCTTTTTCATTACAGAGATATTCTGTATCTGAGGAGGTTTTTGGCAAATGCAAGAACCCAGTTCAAGCTAACGTAGGCAGAGATTTAATCAATGCACACAATATAGCTTACAGGATCGGAAAGATCAGAAAACCAGATCCTCAGGATTTGATTTTTAAAATGCCCCTTTCTTGCAAAAAACAAACAAACAAACAAAAAAACCCCAAAAAAACACCATGGTGAAAATAGCATCGAAGACCAGAAAGAAAAATGACAGGCGCAGTCCTCCTCAGCTATAGCCTCATCAGCAAAAGTGGGCCCTGCCTTCTCCAGCTACAATACTACCTCAACCCTGAGCCAAAGGAATTCTAACATCTATCAGCCAGTCCTCAAAGGAAGCAGGTGACTCTCCCCATATATAATGAAGGTGAAGTACAGAAGGGCCATTCCATAGTGGTGCCTGCACAAAGCTAAGATCTAAATACACAATAATGAAAAGAGCAGAATAGATGATGTCAAAGGCAAACCAAAGTCTGAGGTAAAATGAACAAAATCTGTTTATTCATAAATTTTCAGCAAGGAAATCATCTACTTTCCCTTTTATTTTAGCAAGCATTTAAGAAAGGAGTCTAACTTCACCAAATAAAAGATGCTGAGATGTTATCTCCCATGCATTCTATGAGGATGAAGTTTTTAGAAATGGGGAGACTTTTCCAGCTCATCTTCAGACATGCATCATAGTCTTGGTGGGCTTTAAGGCAGCGGTGTGATGACATTTCTAAAATGAATGGCTCTGTTAAATGTCAGACCAGAGGGTTTTCTATGCTAAACTTTTGTGAAGGAGGATGAGATCAGAGGGTGCTTTCTAGAAATGCTTCCCAACACCAGATGAATCCTAGGGCAGGTAGTTTGCTAATGTCTAGATGAGACATTATGGCCTGAACCAAAGGAGTCATGGCACAGGCAAAGCAGGTGCAGATGGCAAATTATTCTCTGACTGCTCTCTGCCATTTCAGCTGGATATTCCTAGTCTAGCCAAAGAAATCACAGCATTCCTCAGGTGAATGTTATAATCATCCATGTATTGCCGGGACATTCAGGTATGGCTAATGCAATATTCCCATCCCAGGGAATTATAGGTTATCCGAAGGAAAAGCTGCTTCTTCATAGAGTTTTCTTTTTTTTCTTTTTTTTTTCAATCCATTTTTATTTTATTTTTTTTCAAATTTTTTATTGTTTAAATTTAACAATGGTTATATTACATATTTTCATTATCAGATCAGTTTAGATTAATACATATAGGTATATAAGATTGATCAAACAATTTAACATTAACCTTTCTAAATCCACATTACTTTTTTTTTT